>JARFTM010000210.1:0-50919 GCA_030278935.1 Trichoderma polysporum | reverse complement strand
CTTCGGGATAGGTAGTAGTTAAGGTGATGGCTTAACTAGCCTAAAACTCTCGTAGTCGAAGCTGAAAGGTTGATCGACCACATTGGGTCTGAAAAAACCCCAATGCAAGTTAGTACAGCAGTGAGGAATTTTGGTCAATGGCCTAACGGCTGAACTGGCAACTTGGAGAAGTGGCAAGTCCTATTTTGATTATATCTTTGAATATGATCTATAGGATTGTATTAAAATTGAATAAAGCTTTGTTTATATATTGATAATGACAGTATATATATCGTGTCTTGACTAATTGCGTGCCAGCAGTCGCGGTAATACGTAAGAGACTAGTGTTATTCATCTTAATTAGGTTTAAAGGGTACCTAGACGGTCAATATAGCTTCTAAAATGTTAGTACTTGACTAGAGTTTTATGTAAGAGGGCAGTACTTGAGGAGGAGAGATGAAATTCTATGATACCAAAGGGACTCGGTAAAGGCGAAGGCAGCCCTCTATGTAAAAACTGACGTTAAAGGACGAAGGCACAGAGCACAAACAGGATTAGATACCCAAGTAGTCTTTGCAGTAAATGATGAATGCCATAGGTTAGATTAAGATTTAATATTATAATTTAAAATTAAGTATTAAACATTATTTGGTCTATAAATGAAAGTGTAAGCATTTCACCTCAAGAGTAATGTGGCAACGCAGGAACTGAAATCACTAGACCGTTTCTGACACCAGTAGTGAAGTATGTTGTTTAATTCGATGATCCACGAAAAACCTTACCACAATTTGTATAATTATATTACAGGAGTTGCACGGCTGTTTTCAGTTAATGTTGTGAAACTGTGGTTTCCATGTAATTAACGTAATCCCTGGCTTTATTTTTTTATTTTTACGATAAAGCATTTGATCCTAGAATTTGGAAAGAAAAAGGGGACAAAGACAAGTCATCATGGCCTTGATATTGTGGGCTATAGACGTGCCACATATGCCTGGACAAAGAGATGCAAAAATGTGAATTTAAGCTAATCTCAAAAAACAGGATATAAATTTTAAGGATTGTAGTCTGAAATTCGACTATATGAATAAGTAATTACTAGTAATCGTGAATCACCATGTCACGGTGAATTAACCTTGGATTGGTACTAACCACTCGTCACATGCTGAAAAGAGCATGCGCAATAAGTTTGCTTTCTTAGTAATTAGTAAAAAAAACAAGTAGGTTTTATATATTCTATTATTGGGAATCTTCGTATGTGTGGCTCTAATTAGTGTTAAGTCGAAATACGGTTCGTGTAGTGGAAGTTGCACGGGGTTGATTAATATTAACAATAATTTAATTATATAATATACTTTATATTATATAAAGGAGGGTTCCTTTATTGGTAAGAAGGGTTGAGCTGTAAACTCAATAGCTATTGCTTTTAAGAGTTCGAATCTCTTGTCTCCTAATAACTTATCTTAATAAGATAAGTAAATTTATAATATCTACTTAAAAATAATATCTTTATTGTTCCTACTTTAGTTTAGTAGGCCGAATACTATTAGAATTAGTAACTTAATTAGGTAAAGGATTTCCTTGTCACGGAAATAGATGGGGGTTCGATTCCCTTCTAGTTCGCATGAAAAGAATATTATTTAACACAGACATTGGGAAAGTTAGATTTTCAACCCTAGGAATGAAAATCGGGTTCTTTATAAATTTTTCAGTCCCAGCATTGATAGAGCATATCATGAAAAATTCATTAATTAATAATAATGCTATTAGATATTATAGTACTAATAATCAAAATATTAATAACAATTTAATAAGTAGTATTACTGTGTTAGAACAATCCTTACACAGTCGTCCCGAATTTTATGAATGATTACGTGGGTTTACAGATGGTGAAGGTAATTTTTATTTTGGACGTAAAGGTCCTACTAATCATTACCAATTCTTTTTCCAGATTCAGCTTCACATTGATGATTTTAACGCTTTAATATATATTAGAGATATTTTAGGGTTTGGTAAAGCATTCGAGTTTAAAAACACTTGTATATTTAGAGTAAGTAATTTTGAAGATATTAAAAAAATAATAACAATTTTTGAACAATATACTTTAAATAGTACTAAATTACTAAACTTCCTTGGTTTTAAAAAAGCTTTCGAGTTATATATTAACTCTAGTAAAACACAGGATTTAGTTAAACAACTTGAAGAAATCAAAAGTGGTATGAATAGTAAAAGAACTAATTATAAATTACCAGCTAATCATGAATATAAAATTACTACTTATTGATTACTAGGTTTTATAGAAGCTGATGGTTCATTTTTCATCAAATCTAAAGAATTAAGCTTAATTTTTAACATTAGTCAATCATCTATTGATTTAGGTTTATTGGAGGCTATACAAAGATTCTTACTTCAATTAGGGGATCCTGGATTAGATAAATTAGATAAAGCTGACTCTAGAGTGAGACTTGTAACTAGTAAAGAAGGTGAGAAACAATTATGCCAAATAATAGTTAATAAGCATGATTTCATTAGAGAAGCTTTAATACCTTTTTTTAGTTCGCTGAATTGACAAACAAAGAAGCAAAAGGATTTTGAAGATTGAACTAGTATCTTGAAGCTTAGAGATAGAGGATTTCAATATACAGATGACGGTTTAAAATTAATAGAGTTAATTATTAGTCAAATGAATAACCGTAGATTATCTAGCTCTGAGGCAGCAATAGTAGATAGAGAATTTTTATATAAAGAGATTAATCTTATGCTAAATAAACCTTCTAATTTAGAAGTTAGAAATGGTAATACCTGAATAATTTCACAAAATAGATTTATTAATAGAACGGAAGCTAATATAATACAACTTATAGGAGATAACGGGGAAGTAATTGCATCATTTTATAGCTTTAAAGATTGTGCTAAATATTTAGATGTGTCTTTACAAACTATTCCTAATAGAATTAATAAAAATAGTAAATTTAAATTTAAAGATAAATTCTATACTCTTAAAAAGGTAGAATAGTCCTATTTAAATAATATAACGTACAATTAGTTGTTTCGACCCACTGGGGTTCGATTCTGATCTAATTCGTTATAGGAAAAGTCTTCCATTTGGTAGGGTAAGGCACTTGCTACGTGCTATGTTTTAAACATTTAGGTGTTCAAATCACCTCTTTTCCGAATTGCCTCTATAGCTTAATGGTAAAGCGCGCTACTGTTAATAGCGTTAATAGATGTTCGATTCATCTTAGGGGCTTTTAAATAAATGTATGAAACTGTATATTTTTTTATTGATATAAATGACAACTTTAACTAGAAGTAATTTTCAAGATCATCCTTTCCATTTAGTGTCACCTTCACCATGACCTTTATACACAAGTATATCTTTATTTAATTTAACTGTAAATGGAGCATTATCTATGCATCTTTTCAATAATAGCTATATATTCTTTTTTATAGCTTTAACTACATTAATCGCATCAATGGCTTTATGATTTAGAGACATAGTATCAGAGGGTAGATTAAGTATTACTTATTATAATTTAAATATTGCAAAAGCAATTCCTGTAGAGGAAATTAATAAAGTTTTAATTGATTATAAAAATCAAAATAATATTCACATTTTTACAGATAAAGATAATTTAGGTTATTATTTAGCCGGTCTTTTAGAAGGAGATGGTCATATCTCTCTTCCATCATTAGGTAATACTACTTTAAATAGAGTACTTAATCCTAGAATAGTTTTTACTTCTCATAAAGAGAATTTAGGGATGTATGCTTTTATACAATCAGAATTAGGAAACATAGGACGTTTTCAAATTTCAGGTAATGTAATTCGTTATATTATTGGTGATATGAAAGGTATTATACATTTCATAAATTTAATACATGGTAAATTAAGAACTCCTAAAAATAAAAGACTAAATGATACAATAAAATTTATTAACACTAAATATTCTTTAAATATAGCTGAAAGCTTGTTAGACAATTCTAATTATCTTGATAATTATTGATTTACAGGTTTTACAGAAGCAGATGGACATTTTGGTATTAAATATGTAGAAAGTAAAGAGAAATCCGAAACTCGTAAAAGAGCTACAAGTGAAAACATTTCACTTAAATTCAGATTAGATCAACGTGCATATGATAAACCTACATCTACTTCTATGGAACCATTTATGAGTGAGCTTGCTTCCTTTTTATCTTGTAATTTAAATAGTTATACAACAGCTAAAAATACAGAAGTATTATCTTTATCTGTATCATCTGTAAATAATGTTAAATTTCTTGTTGATTATTTTAATAAATACCCGTTAATAGGTACTAAATTAAATGATTTTAAAAAATGAGAAATTGTTTATAATATGATCATATCAAAAGAACATCTTTCGGTTGAAGGAAGATTAAAAATTAAAACTTTAATAAATAAATTATAATAAGAAGTAAGTGCCTTCTTTAAATTTCACCAATTGCTGGAAAACCCTTCTTTAAGGATGATCAGCAGGGAACTAGGGAACGGATAAATATTTCCTAGGACCTTCAGAGACTACACGTGGAAAATTAATACGTTTGTAATTAACAACCTATTAATTAAGATATAGTCCGCCAAGTATAGAGATATATTTGACCATACCACGACTTACTTAGGAAACCACACTCTGGCAGTTCAAAAAGGATTAAACATAGGTGTAATATTATTTATATTATCTGAAGCTTTATTCTTTTTAGCTATATTCTGAGCATTCTTTCATAGTGCTTTAACACCTACAGTTGAATTAGGTGCTCAATGACCACCTATGGGTATAGAACCTATAAACCCTTTCGAATTACCTTTATTAAACACAGTTATATTATTATCTAGTGGTGCTACAATTACTTTTGCTCACCATAGTTTAATAAAAGGTGACAGATCAGGAGCTTTATACGGAACTATTTTCACAGTAGCCTTAGCTTTAATATTTACTTTATTCCAAGGAGTAGAATATAGCGTTTCTTCATTCACAATAAGTGACGGTGTATTTGGAACATGTTTTTTCTTTGGAACAGGTTTCCACGGATTCCATGTTATTATAGGTACTATTTTCATATCTGTTGCGTTATGAAGAATAATGGCATACCATTTAACAGATCATCATCATCTTGGTTACGAAGCTGGAATATTATACTGACATTTTGTAGATGTTGTTTGATTATTCTTATACGTATCTATGTATTATTGAGGATCTTAATAAAATAAAAATTATAGCCAAATCGTAATTTATTAACTTAATCCTTATGTAGCAATACCTAGGTAGTAATAAAATATAAAGGCTATAAAAACGGACATAGGTTAATGGTAGACTTTCCGATTTCCACTCGGCGTGTGTCAGTTCAAGTCTGACTATCCGTATTCGTAATTTACTTATAGGGATCACCCCTACAAGCTAGTAAATTAGCTATACATATTATTCGATATTCTTCACATTCTCCCTATTATTAGGTTAAATTAAAAAGAAAATAATGAATCAATTATTTGCCGTTTATGATATTCTATCTAATGGATATACAATTGAATATTTAGATATTTTAAGTGTAATAGCACTATTATTTGGTATAGCAGTTATAGTAAATAAAAACCCTATAGCGTCTTTATTATCATTAATAGGATTATTTGCTTCTATATCTGTTTATTTAATATTATCTGGATTAACTTTTATAGGTTTTTCTTATTTAATAGTTTATATAGGAGCAGTATCTATATTATTCTTGTTTATTCTAATGTTAATTAATATAAGAACAAGTGAATTACAAAGTAACAATATAAATAGTATTCCTTTAGCATTATTTATAACAATATTATTAAATTATGCGTTATTCCAACTATTACCTTATTCTATAGCTATTATAAATAGTTATAACAATAAATTAAGTAATATAATATATTATTTACCAACAAGTAAATATAATGATATAATTACTCATATAAGTAAAAATATAGATATAAATACAGCTAATGTTATGTTCGTAACAAGTAATAGTTGAGATGGAAACATGGCTGAAACTAGTCATATTTCTACAATAGGTAATATTTTATACACTTCTTACAATATGTGATTATTCATGGCTAGTTTTATTTTATTATTAGCGATGGTAGGAGCTATAATTATAACTATAAAACAAGAACGTAATAGAGGAATTAGTTCAATGGTAGAACGTTTGTTTTACACACAAAATGTTAAAGGTTCAAGTCCTTTATTGCTCAAAAATATTTAATTTTATTGATAAAATGTTAGGTTTATACCTACATCTCTAAATTCTATTTTCATCGCTTTGTGTAACAAAATAGGATTTTGTACAAGCTACGCCAGCATAAAAGGGATTAGTGCAAACTAAAGCTATAAATGTATAGGCTGCATCTAATCTATTATACTTTACATGTTTAACTAGCTTATAGCTAGTTAGCAAAATTATAAAATTTTAGACTATAATTGAATTAGTTTAAATGTTTATTAATATAAAGATTAATAAGTATGTAAGTACGTTTTTATATAAAATTCCTTAACTTAATAGGTAAAGTGTATTTTTGATAAGAATATTATCAGCGTTCGATCCGCTGAGGAATTAAAGTGTAGTTAAATAATATTAGAAAAAAAGAGAATTGGCCGAGTGGTTTAAGGCGGTAAGTTTGAGTTTTACTAGGTTTTTAATAGCTACATCCGTTCGAATCGGATATTCTCTGTCTAATATAAGAGTATAGTTTAATTGGTAAAATAGGAAGCTTCAACCTTCAAATTCTTGGTTCAAACCCAAGTACTCTTGTAATAATTATAACGAATATTTATTAATAATAGCATATAAAATGGAGATAACACCGGATTAGGGCCGGGAGGATAGGCATCTCGTTTGGGTCGGGAACTAGTTATGTTCGAATCATAATAATCCGAATTTTAGAACTATTAGAAATATAGTATGATTAACCATACGTATCTAAATTGATACGGAGTTTAGTATATTTTATCTTTTTCTACTTACCTTTCACCTTTTATCCTACTAGGATAGGGTAAGATGTAAGTAGGAATATTAAAATAAGAACTTAGGTTACAAAAATAAATGATATATAACTATTACTTATAAATATATAAGTATATAAAGAAACTATTATGGAATTTAAGCTATGTATTAAAGAGAATTATTTATATATATAGGATAAATATCCTATAATTATATGAACTCTAAGAGAAATTTTATAATAAACGAAGTGAATTGAAATATCTTAGTAACTTTAGGAAAATAAATCAAAAGAGATTCTATGAATAGCGTGAGCGAAAGTAGAGAAGCCTAATAAGTAAAACGGTTTAAAACTGTTTAAACATTATGGGGAACCTTCCTCAAAGGCTAAATATGATACATAAGCGATAGTGAAAAGTACCATGAGGGAAATAAAATAAAAATAGTAGTTTTATAAGCAGTTCGAAATAAAGAACGTACCTTTTGCATAATGGGTCACCAAGTTAACGTTAGATGCGAGATAATACGTAGTTAAACCGAACGTTAAAATAACGATATAGTGTCTAAAGTTAGACCCGAAGCCTGGTGATTTTACCATGGTCAGGATTATAAAAGTCCGAACCGGTGATTGTAGCAAAAATCTCGGAAGAACCGTGGTAGGTGTAGTGAAAGACAACACTGACTAGGATAGCTGGTAAGAAAAAGAGTGTAAGCTACTCTTTCGGCCAGTAAGTAGAAGTAAACCTTCTGCTAGTCTTTATAATTAAAAATATAAAGGCAAAACCATCAAATTGCGGGAACACCCTAAAGCAATTTCAACCAAGCAAATGTGGTAACACATCTGTGGCACAGGTAACGACTCGTGGTATGGTAAAATCGAAATTGATATACGTAAGTATAATGGGCAATCCGCAGCCAAGCACCTAATGCTAATAAGCATGGTGTGCAGTTCATCGACTAAATGTTGGTTGGCGTTATTAATAATAATGCTTAAGATATAGTCAGGCCTCATCTGAAAGGATGCAGAATAATAAAGGATTATGATTATCAATAAAAAATTTACTATTTATTTTGTGAAATTTACATTTCTAACACGTAATAGAAGTTATACATTAAACACGTATAAACTATATTACAAAAAGCAGGACGATGCACGATATTATATTTTATATTTGAAATAAAAACTATGATGAATAATAATAATAATAATAATTTAAATTTAACTTTTAAACCTATAATTACTTACTCTAATTGTGAGCTTGAAAAAAGTCGTATACTTGCAGATAATAAAAATAAAGCTGTCGTTTACCGTTGAGTTAATAATATTAACAATAAAACATATATAGGTAGCTCGATTAATTTATCTGTAAGATTACATAAGTATTATAGTATTAAACATTTAACTAAATATAAAACTCCTATTCATAATGCTCTTTTAAAATATGGTTTTCAAAACTTTAATTTAGAAATACTCGAGTATTGTGAAGAAGGTGTAAATCCTGTAATAAGAGAACAATATTATTTTGAATTGTTAAACCCAGAGTATAACATTTTAGAAAAAGCAGGTTCTTCTTTAGGATTCAAACATAATGATGAAACTATAGAATTTTTTAAAAATGATCGTAAAATAAGTGAAGAAACAAGAAATAATTTATCTTTAGCAGCAACAGGTAGAATTCTTACTGAAGAAGATAAGAAAAAAATATCTGATGTACGTAAAGGTATTAAATTATCAGATGAAACACGTGCTAAAATATCCGCTGCAGCTATTGCACTTAGAGGTGTATTAGTTATAGTTAAAAATATAAACACTAATGAAGAGTTAGAGTTTACAAGTTTAACAGAAGCAGCTAAATATATAGATGTTAGTAGAACAGCTATAAGAAAATATCTTGATACTGGTAAAGCAGTAAAAAATCAATATATAGTGGCCACAAAAATCAAATAAAATCATATACTTTATTATTCGTTAAATGGATAACGAATAGTTATTTAGGGAGAAGGACCTCAGCTTGGCCTTTTTTTAATAAAAATATAAATAAGGTTAAAGAGGTAGATCCGTTTCTGCGAAACCTATAATAGTAGGCAGTTTAAGTGAATATCTTAGCAGGTACAGAATTTAATCTCAGACAAGACATTTTTAATGTTTTATTTTGTACAAATTGGGGGATCATGAAGATTTTATCAGTGAGTATGTAGACTCGGAATGGCAAAGATATATCTTAAACTATCAGACATAGAATGATAAGGTTGTATGTCGAAAGGGAAACAGCCCAGAACAAGAGTTAAGGTTCCTAAATTATTTGTTAAGTGAAAATAAGAAGGTTTTTATTTAAGTCGACAAGGAGATAGGCTTAGAAGCAGCCATAATTTTATGACCTCGTAACAGAGCGCTTGTTAAATTATAAAAGCGTCGAAAATATAACGGATCTAAACAATATACCGAAACCTTGTCCATAATATATTATAATAAATATGTTTATTGTAATTAAATGGGGTAGCAGAACGTTGAGCTAAAGTATGAGTTTTATTTTTTAAATAAAATTATAGTAATTTAACTCAAGTGAGAATGGTGACATGAGTAACTAAAAGAAAATTTTCCGCCTTAAGCTTATGGATGTAATTAAGTAACGGCCTCTAAGTTTATATAATCTAAAGATTTAAACGATGAGAAAACCTTTATTACTAAAAACAACATTTTGGTGCAAAATGTGCTGGAAAAATAGTAATATATTTGTTATTTAATAACAAATAAAATAACCGTACCTAGAATCTGAAACAAGTAAGCTAGTAGAGAATACGAAGGCGTAAATGAGCTAACAATCATAAAGTTGGGGTTAGGCTCCCACATTGTGAATAAGAATCAAACTCCGGGGACACCCTAAAGCTCCTAATACCAAGCTATAGTCGAAAGGCTGTAAGTGGCTGAACTAATCACTCAGGTATGGTAATAAGTTAGGTAGATTCTAGTAATAGAAATGGGCTATCGCGGATCTAAGTCAGTAGTAGTGAAATCATTACTGTAAAAGAGCAACGAGTAGACGGTTCTTCAATATTTTTTAATATTGTAAGGTGTACTCTAGCCCCCAAGGAAACTTGGAATTTGGATAGATAATTTTATAACAAAATTATACGTTTTGCTGTGCGTTAAATCAGCTACAACTACTACATTAATAAAGTAGGAGTAAATATTAAAACTAATTCAGCTAAGAATTTAAATAGCAATGTTTTGAAAGTATTAATATGAAGGGTAGCAAATCTGCCTTAATTCTATTGTAGGTTAAGGAGTTAAATAAGGAAATTGTGAGTGTCATACATACAAAATGATGGGCATAAATATCCAGGTATGGAAAGGTGAATCCTTAACTGGGCAAAGAATAATAGGCCAAACGAAAGAACCTGGTTGCTATGAGTAAATTAAATTATGCTCATAGTAAAATATTTTATACAAATAATAAACGATGACAAAAAATTACAAATTAAATAACCTTAATCCTAATTACGTATCAGGATTTATTGATGCAGAAGGATGCTTTCATATCTCGATCATCAAAAACTCAAATTTGAAACTAGGTGTAAGTGTAAGAGCTATTTTCCAAATTTCTCTACATAAAAAAGACAAAGTTCTTCTAGAAAGAATAAGAGATTTCTTTGATGTTGGTAGAGTAGCTGACCGTAGTGACGGTGCAGTAGTTTATGAAGTTGCTTCTATTAAAGATGTACAAATTATTTTAAAACATTTAGAAACTTATCCTTTAATAACAGATAAATGAGCAGATCTTCAATTGTTTAAACAAGTTGTAGAGTTGATGATTAATCAAGAACATTTAAATGTAGAAGGATTAACTAAAATAGTTAATATTAAAGCTTCTATGAATTTTGGTACTATACCTAAATCTATTATGTCTTTATTCCCTATAATTAATCCAATTAAAAGACCTGTAAGAGGAGATTTTACAATCTATCATCCTTACTGGGTAGTTGGTTATACAGAAGGTGAAGGAATGTTTTTTATAAACATTTACAAAAGAAAAGACACTATATTAGGTGAAGGAGTAAAATTAGTATTTAAAATTACACAGGATAAAAGAAATCTTGCGTTATTAGAAAGCTTTATAAATATATTTACAGTAGGTAAAGTTTATCAACAATCTCCAACTGTGAAAGTTATGGATTATATGATAACAGGATCGGCTGATATTATAAAATATGTAATACCGTTTTTCCATGCCCACCCTTTAGAGGGAGCTAAGAAAGACGACTTTAACGATTTTGTAAAAGTAGCAGAGTTAATAAAATCTAAAGCTCATCTTAATAAAGATGGTTTAGAAGAAATTCGTTCTATTAAATTAGGAATGAATTCTAACCGTCATTAAAATATCCAAATTTAGGTAACCATATTAGCCTAATCCTTAATATACAAGGATAAAATATATGGAGCGAAAGGAACTCGGCAAATTGACTACCGTAACTTCGGAATAAGGAGGGCTCATTATTCTTGATGAATATCAAGTAAAGAGGAAGAAGCATGAAATAATGTTGTACGACTGTTTAATTAAAACACAGCACTTTGCTGAAAGATTAAAAATCTAAGTATAAAGTGTGATATCTGCCCGGTGCCGGCTGGTTAACAGATATAATTGAATATACTAATATTTGATGTAGACGGAAACCCCGGTTAAAGGCGGCCTTAACGTGAGGGTCCTAAGGTAGCGAAATGCCTTGGCCGTTAAATGCGGTCTTGCATGAATGGTGTAACGATACAACAGCTGTCTCTATGATTGACTCAGTGAAATTGGAATAGCTGTGCAGATACAGCTTACCTCTAGTTAGACGAGAAGACCCTATGCAGCTTTACTGTCACTAATTATAGAGTATGATAAACGATTTTCAGAATATAAGGTAATTGACAAACATAACAATGAGAAACCTTTATTCTTTTTTCATATGAATGAATTGGTTTAGGATTATGAGTAATTTATGATTAATTTATGGGCCTAGCTTATGCATGGTCACATATTATAATTATATAGCTTATTTTAGTAAATCAACCTAATTCAACTTATTTATTTTTAAAATTAGTAAGTACCCTTTGGTAAGGAACTATCGCTAGGGGACAGTTTATGTGGGGCACAGACCCTGTAAAGAGTAAACAGGAGTGTCTAAAAATTTATAATTATTTTGTTTGCTATTTTGAGTAGTTTAACTATTTTTAATCGTATAAAATTAAATATATTTGCATTTTATGTATATATATTTAAGATTAGGTAAGATTTTCACTATATAGAAATTAGAGATAATTGAAGATATTATGAAGTTTTCTAATATTTTTTAGCTATTATTTATAATAGTTATGTGTTTAATATCTAAAAAGCTCAACGGCTAAATCTTGCCTTACTGTTTGATTATCGACAAATCTTACAGTTGCGTAAGCAGGGCATAGGATCACAAGATGCCACAAGGAAAGATCTTGGATTATTGGAAAAGCTACGCTAGGGATGTTTGTCCTTTAATATTTTATTTATAAATAAAATTATTAATATAAATTGGGTAAATTTCAAGAATTACTAATAATGATAGTAAACTTGAAGCGAAGTTTATCTTAGCATATATTTAAGATAAAAACGTTCAACGACTATAAGGTGAGTGATATGCAATACACAATAATCCTTTAATACTACCCAACATTTTTATTAGACATATTTTAAAAAAAAAAGTAAAATGAATTAATTATAACAAAATTATAATGAAAAAGAATCTTAATATGAAAATATTTAATAACAATTTAAATAATTATCCTAAAACAGTTGCTTTAAGAAAAAAAATAGGAGATATAGGAAAAATAAAATATTTACCTTCTTTTTCTAAAGAATGAAAAAATACTATTTATTCTTATAATAAGAATATGTTAAAAAATATACCTGCTAATGATGTAAATATTAATAAAATAATTCAAAGTTATTTTAATTTATATTTTAAAGATCATAAATATGTAGGGTCTAGAAAATTTATATTACTTAGAAGAAGACGTACATTCTTAAGAAAAATATATGTAAGTAACGCTGAAATTAAACATACAAATAATAAGGCGATAATTACTTTATTTACAGTAAATAGAGAAAAAAAAATATTGAAAAGAAAATATTTAAAAATAAATAAAAAAATAAGTCAAAACTTAATAAGACGTTATTTATTATTATATAAAAATAATGTATCTAAAATATATGATATAATAAATAAACATAAAGATGAATATAATTTTTTATCAGTAAATGGAGGTTATAATATTACTAAAAAAGGATTTTTAAAATCTAGATTAGAATATTTAAATAAATTTATAGAATTAAAACATCTTTATTTAAGAAAAATTTGAAGTGTAATTATTAGTAAATATTGAAGAACACATTTAAAATTATTAAGAAAGTATGATTTAATGTATTCTCTTAACCAATATAAATTTAATAAATTAACATTTTTACCTAAATTAAGTAATATATTGAACAAAATAATAGGAAAAAAAATAGAATATAATATAATAAATTTAAAATCTATTGCATATAATACAGATCTTTTTACTAATGCTTTAGCATTAAAATTAAAAAAAAAGAGAATGAATTATATAAAAAGTATGTTTAGTATATTAAATAGAGCATATTTACCTAAAATAAATACAATAAAAGAAAGAACTTTAGTAAAAGGACAAAAAAATATTGATTTATACTTAGATAAATATAAAGATTTAAATATAATTTCTAATTTAAATAATATTAATTTAGATAAATTATTAAACGAGATACATGATACAACTTATACTGATAAAATAAGTGATACTAATAATAAAAAAATTCATAATCTAATATACAATTCCATAGGTTATAAAAATATGGGAGGTATAAGATTAGAAGTTAAAGGAAGATTAACTAAACGTTATAGAGCGGATAGATCTATTTATTCATTAAAATGAAAAGGTGGGTTAAAAAATGTAGATTCTTCTTTCAAACGTTTAAGTTCAGTCTTATTTAGAGGAAACTCTAAATCTAATATGACTTATACATTATCTAAATCAAAGCGTAGAATTGGAGCTTTTGCAGTTAAAGGATGAATTTCTGGAAAGTAAAGCAAAGATTATACACCAATAAAAAATTTACTATTTATTTTGTGAAATTTACATTTCTAACACTTAAAGTATAATAATATACGATATTTATTTTTTTATTAATAATAAACAATATGACTCTTAATCCATGAATTATTACTGGGCTTTTAGATGGTGAAGGAAGCTTTTTAATTTCTATCGTTAGAAGCGAAAAAAGTAAAACTGGTTGAGTAATAAAATTACGTGCTCAAATAAGTTTACATAGAAAAGATAAAGTTATTTTAGAACAATTAAAAGCTTATTTTAATGCAGGTAACATCTATAAATTAGATGAAGATGCATTTCAATTTCAAATTGAATCTTTTAAAGATTTGCAAGTAGTGATAGATCACTATACTAAGTACCCTTTAAGAACTAAAAAATGAGAAGATTTTATGTTGTTTAAAGAAGCTTATAACATAGTTAAAGATAAAAATCATTTAACTGAAGAGGGATTAATGAAAATTGTTTCATTAAAAGCCTCATTAAATAAAGGTTTATCAAATGCTTTAAAGAATGTTTTTCCAAATGTAATTCCCGCAATTAAACCTGTAAATTTAAACCAAGCACCAGTAGATCCTAATTGAATAGCAGGTTTTACTAGTGCTGAAGGATGTTTTTTTGTTAATATAGGAACAGGAGTACAATTAGTATTTACAATAACTCAACATACACGTGATGAGGTCTTAATGAACAGTTTAATATCTAATTTAGATTGTGGACGTGTTAAGATAAATAATCATACTCAATTTAGTTGAGTAGATTTTATTGTTACAAAGTTCTCTGATATCGATGAAAAGATTATCCCGTTCTTTATAAAAAATAAAGTATTAGGTGTTAAATTACAAGATTTTGAAGATTGATGTAAAGTAGCAGAGCTAATTAGAAATAAAGCTCATTTAACTCCTTCTGGTTTAAAAGAAATACAAAAGATTAAAGCAGGAATGAATAGAGGAAGAATTCTTTAATGTAAAGTTAAACCGTGGTAAATAAATATTAAAGAGAATCTAAAATATGTAAAATAAAAATGAAGACATAGTCTGAACCATTTTTAAAGAAATGGAAATATAAAAATATGATAACATACAGAACAGGCTAATTTGCGCAAGAGTGTACAAAATGAGTGCGCGGTTTGGCACCTCGATGTCGGCTTAACTTATCCTCATGGATGCAGGAACTATGTAGGGTGCGACTGTTCGTCGATTAAAAAGTTACATGAGCTGGGTTAAATACGTCGTGAGACAGTATGGTTTCTATCTTCTAGGGGGAATTAGAATATAATAAGAACAAACTTTTGTACGAAAGGAACAAGAAGAGTTTAGCTGTAAAAGGTTAAACGATGGTTACTAATCTATGGTTTACCTGTTGTTTATGTGCCCAAATATTCAATATATATATTTATATATATATAAATGTATTTTTATACATAGGGATGTTTCTCTCACTAAGATAAATATATAGCATAAGCACGGCAGGAACGCTAAGTTAGTTAAGGATAAGTGCTGAAAGCATATAGGCACGAAGCTTATCTTAAGATATTTCTTAAATATGCGTAATATATTATTACGAAATAATCATAGGCTTTATCCGTAAGAATCAAGAGATTTTCAAGAATAAAGTACTAATTTAATAAATAACTATTTATATATATATCAATATTCGCTTGCTTAGCATAAAAGTAATGCAATTGTTTTGTAATCAATTGAAGTACAAAAAAGTAAACTTTTAGTTCATAAGTGAATAGATTTGGTTTTTATAACCAACTTCAATATCAAATTGGACTACAGCTTGGTTAGCATAGTTAGTTAATGCAATTGTTTTGTAACCAATAGACGGGAGTGCAAGTCTCCCACTGGGCTTTTTATTGAGTAGATAATACTATAAGGGTAAGATATATTTATCCTGAAATATAGGGTTTGGCTTTAATTGTTTTGTGATCAATTTAGAATTTATAGTAAAGATAGACATTTTTCAATGAACTTTCTTTTCAAAAACAAAATATTAAACTAAGCTATGTTAAAAAATATATATTTTTATAACTTTATTTCTAACTCCGTTAATTTAAAACGTAATGTATCAATTATATTTAATATAATTGCAGTACTATTCTATTGTATTTTAACTGATTTCTCTTCTTTAATTGTAGTAACTAAAGATACAGGTCTACATGGAGGATTATTGCTTAATACAATTCCAAATTTTAATAGACAAACTATTAATCAAAAAAGAAAATTTTCAAGTATTAATCTAAACCCTGAATTTGTAGTTATTAAAGGATCTACTGTATTATCAGAAACTTTTATTGAATGATTTAGAGGCTTTACTGATGCAGAGGGATGTTTCATTATACAAAATGATGTACGTCCAACAAAGGATCATAATTTAAAATTTATTTTTAGAATTACTTTACATATCGATGATTTAGCTTGTTTAGAATTTATTAAAAATACTTTGCATATAGGAAATGTAAGGGTTAATGTTGAAAGATCAGATGTTGCTTACGAGGTTAGTGCGCAACGTGAAATTGATATTATTTTGGCCATTTTTAACAAATTTAATTTAAACACAACTAAACATCTTAATTTCATAGCTTTTGAACAAGCTTTTAGGCTTTTTACAGAAAATACTAGCCAAGAAGCACGTAAAGAGTTAAGACCTAAGATAAAATCTCTTAAAGATAGTATGAACAAACAAAGAATAGATTTTACTATGCCATTAAATCATTATAATATTAGTAATTATTGATTGCTAGGGTTTGTTGAAGGTGAAGGTTCATTTTATTTTAGTGTATCAAATAAAAGTATAGTTTTTAGTATTAGTCAAAAGGGAAATGAAACTTTAATGTTGGCCATCCAAAAATTCTTGTATAACTTAGTACCATTAGAACAACTAAACAGTGTGATTGAGGACGAAAATTGAGTTAAGATTAATTCTGATTCCAGAGGAATTTTCAATCTAATTGTTCAACGTAGGAGTTATATAGAATTTGTTTTAATACCTTTCTTTGATTCTCTTACATGACAGAGTAAGAAGTTTTTAGACTATAATGATTGAAAGGCAATATTTTATCTTTATAACAAAGGATTTAATTACCTTCAAGAAGGTGAAGCTTTAATAAAGCGTATTTTAAGCCAAATGAATAACAATCGTTTATCTACTTCAAAGGTACCAAAGGTTAATAGAGATCTACTTCAAGTAGATATTGCTAAACTATTAAGTGAGCCTTCAAATTACGAAATTAAAGATGGTAGAATTTTTATAAAATCTTTAAACAGATTTAAAGGTTCGCCTACTTCTAAATTGGTTCAATTATTAGATGCAACTAATGAAAATATTATGAATACATTCCCTTCTATAGCTGAAAGTGCAAAATTTTTAGGTGTACTTCCTCAAACTACTCGTTTTAGAGTGCAAAAAAATACTCATTTTTTATTTAATGGTAAATTAGTTTATCTTAAATTTATAGAATAAAAATTAAAAATTAATGTTAGCTACATTTTGTAAGTGCGATACTTACAGTGGGCTAATTAGGATTAGTAGTCAAGTGGTTACGACATAGCTCTTTCGATGCTACCATCGCAGGTTCGAATCCTGCCTAGTCTAAGCGGGTTAGTGTAATAGAAACATACTCGGTTCATGCCCGAAAGATATAGGTGCAAGTCCTGTATCCGCGTTTTTTAGTTTAATATAAATATATTAAATGAATATATTATTATATGATGTATTAATCTTATATCGACAGTTCACTTTTTATGACTAAATAAGTAGCTTATAGCTTGCCTATCCATAAAAAGAGTTTTGTAACTATTATTTAGTATAAAGGGTTATAGCTTAATCGGTAAAGCATACTGCTCATAACAGTAATAATAAGTGTTCAAGTCACTTTAGCCCTAAATTGCCTGAGTGCTGGAATCGGTAGACAGTGAAAACTTAAGCTTTTCTGAGGTAATCTCGTGGGTGTTCAAGTCACTCCTCAGGTAAATTTATTTATATAAAGCAGTGTTTCATAAGTCTTATAATTTAAAATATAAAATAAATGTGTACATGGTTTTGTAAACAAAAGGGGATATAGTTTAATTGGTAAAACTGCGATTTTGCATATCGTTAATTCGGGGTCGGATCCTGATATCTCCACGTAAGCTCGTGAAGCTCAATTGGTTGAGCAGAATCTTGAAGCGATTTTGGTTGTAAGTTCAAGTCTTACCACGGGCAGGGGCTTTAGTATAATGGTGAATGCATATGACTTTTAATCATTAAAATGTAGGTTCGAATCCTACAAGTCCTACTATATATATGGTAATATTATTATTTTAATATAACTATATTATACCTTATTATAATTAAATTATATAACGATGTTAATTATGAAATTAGCAGACATAAATAGTTTATTTGTATGTACCATATTGGTATAAAGCATATTCTAGATTAAATAGTAAAGTAATGTATTTTTATATTATAATACAATTTAAGGTTTAATGTAATTAGTGTATACCTTATTCGTATTAAGAGGATACGATATTTTAATCTCGTAGCCTTTATACGAATAAATAATTATTATTTTTATCATTTTTGAATAATTATAATTTAGTAGTGCAACTCTACTTTATTCTGTAGGAATAATGTTTATTTTAATTTTATTAAACTGATACCTTTGTTGAATTCCTAATTTCATATCCTCTGGATTAGGAATAAGCAAACTATATAAGTAAAGTATTATACTATATAATAGTGTAACTGTACTTATATCTTATATTATTGATATAAAAGGAATGTTTATGATCCAAAACACTAAAGTAAATATAGTAAGAAATAGTAGTTAAAAATTACATATAATTAACTCTAGGGATTTTAGACTTTTTTATTATTTAATGGTGATTTTAAATATGGATTTTAAATATTTAATTATGAAAATGTTTTCAATGTTATTAAAAATATAAAGTATTAATTATAAGCAGATGTGCTGGAATGGAAGACAGGTTCGTGTTAGGTACGAATGAGTTAATACTCATACAAGTTCAAGTCTTGTTATCTGTATAGAGAATACTACCTTTTTTTTTAATAAAAATATATAAAATATAAATAAAAATTATAATTTTGCAAATTAAGTCTTATTTTGACTACGAGAAGTTAGTTTATAAAAATAATAACAATAAATCAAGAATCTATTATTTTTGTAATTTAATGAATGGTAAAAAGAATCATTCTTAGAAAAAATAAAGCTCAAGGATATCGAATAAAAAGAATACTAAATCCCTTATTAAAAATAAATAAAAAGCATTAATTACAAGATTTCCTAGAAATGAAAATCTTTAATTAATTGGAAAACCTTGTATTCAAGGCTTGATAATAATCTAGGAAGGGTTTTAGATAATTTCAATTTCAAATATGCTGTATTTACTAGACATATAACAAGACAAAAATTGATGTTATAAGGGTTATATGTTAAAGTTTTAATTTATGATACCATACCAACTTGATTGGATTACATGTGTAAGCCGAAGGAATTGGAAAAGTGGGTTTAGTGAAATTGGTATCACGGCTGAGTTCTTAATCAGATATTGCAAGTTCGATTCTTGCAACCTATACCTATTTTCTAGAATCCTAAAAATACTCTTATTTAAGATTATTTTTTTTTAAGGTTTAGAAAAATAGAATTTTACCTTGTTTTGAGGTTTATGGGATAGTAATATCTTATTTGCTCAAATCGGGTATACTTTAAAATATATGCTGTTGACTAAAATGTAATAAGTTTAACTTAATATATATTATATAAATCCACGCTAGGGATAAATAGCTTGCACTAGATCAAATATATCTGATACTAATCGGATCTAGATGGACTCCTAATTTGTTTAACTGGGCCCTCTTTACAATTGAAGGAAAGGATTAGAATCGTTAAGACCTGAAGGACTGCGGAGGCTAGGTTACGAGTGAACAAAAGGCATTAATATACACAAAAGAACCATGAAATTTACACTTATAAACATAAAAAGTTTTGATATTAAACAATGCTTAGTTGCTATTAATGTCAATCAACACAAATATTATTCAACAAATAATAATATTGCAACTACAATACCTATTGTAAGTTATCTTAAGCCTTATCAAAATAGACATGAAATTTATATAGTTAATAAAAATAAACCTGGTGTTTATCGTTGAGTTAATTTGATAGATAATAAAAGTTATGTAGGTAGCTCCATTAATTTAACAAGTAGATTTTACGGATACTTATCTAATAACCATCTAGCTAACAATTTAACAAGATTTAACAGTTATATATATAATGCATTGATAAAGCATGGTTATGATAATTTTAGATTAGATATATTAAAATATTGCGATATTAAGGAATTATTTAAATGAGAACAACATTATATGGATTTATTAAAACCTGAGTATAATATATTAAAATTAGCAGGAACAACATTAGGACGTAAACATTCGCCTGAAACTATAACCATATTAAAAACTTATAAACGTAGTACAGAAGCTTTAGCTAAATTAAGATTAGCTAAAGAATTATCAGGAAATCTAGTTATAGTTATTAATAAAGAAAATAATAATATCAGTACATTTAAATCTGTCCGTGCTGCAGCCAGACATTTAAAGGTTAGCCATCCAGGTTTAGAGTATTGCATGGATAAAAATATATTATTAAAAAATAAATATTTAATTATTAAGCTAATAAGAATCAAATTTTAATTAAATATGAACGTAATATATGCTGTTGACTAATTAGGTAAGTCATAAATTTTTGGTATTTACTATTGAGTGTTCGAATCACTCCAGCATAAAAATCTGTTTATTTACCGGTATATTAAGGTTAACATACTTCCCTCAACTACCATACGGACAATAGGTAAGTCATAAATTTTTGATATTTACTATTGAGTGTTCGAATTATTACTCTCCCTCACATAAGAGTAGTTAGAAAAAGGAAGATATAGTTCAATCGGTAGAGCGACTGTATGTGGCACAGTAAGTTCCCTGTTCGAGTCAGGGTATCCTCCCATTCTTTTTTTTTAATAAAAATAATTATTATACTTTATGTTAAGAGCAGTAATTTATATAAAGATATTTATTTAATAATTAGATTTATAAAAATAGTCTTTTAAAATAGATAATTTAATCCACTTTGCTAAAAGATATGGATTAAAAGCCTAAGTAGTTTAATGGTTAAAACCTTAATTTCATACATTAAAGATGAGAGTTCGATTCTCTCCTCAGGCTGTATAAATACTTACAATTTATAATATAATATAATTTATCCAATGATAATAATATCTATTTTATCTCTTTTACTTTCTAATGCCGTCAATGTAAGACGTGATATATCAATTCTATATAATAGAATTGCAATATTAATATTAATTTATTGTATTTTAAACGATATATCTTCTTTAACTGTAGTAACTAAAGGTATAGGTCTACATGGAGGTTTATTGTTAATTACAAATCTTACACAAATATTTCATATTTTCTTATTTATAGTTAGTATATTAATATTAACATTAACTAGTTTTTATCCTAGAAAAGTATGAGTATCAGAATATTCATCTTTAAAAGACTTAGTATTAAATAAATTTGTATATTATAATACTAAAATTATAAATAAAATGGGAGAACAATTCAAAATAATAGAATATCCTTTAATATTATTATTTATAATTACAGGTGCTATATTCTTAATGTCAACTAATGATCTAGTTTCTATTTTCCTGGCTATTGAGCTACAAAGTTATGGTCTATATATATTAAGTACTATATATAGAAATTCAGAATTATCTACTACAGGAGGATTAATGTATTTCTTATTAGGAGGATTAAGTTCCTGTTTTATCCTATTAGGAACAGCTTTAATATATGCTAATTCAGGAAGTACTAGTTTAGATGGTCTATATATTATAACTAGTATAAGTGATATAAGTTCTGCTGATTTATGATACAAACCTTATTATATAAATTTATCTTTAGTTATATTTACAATAGGGTTTTTATTCAAAGTAAGTGCAGCACCTTTCCATTTCTGATCACCAGATGTTTATGATGCTATACCTACAATAGTAACTACTTTTGTAGCTCTTATAGCTAAAGTTTCTATATTTATATTATTATTACAATTAGTATATTATACTAATAATAGCTTTACTGAAATGAGCTGAACATTTATATTATTACTAAGTTCTTTATTTTCATTAATAATAGGAACAGTAGTAGGTTTAACTCAATTTAGGATAAAAAGATTGTTTGCTTACAGTACAATCTCTCATGTTGGATTTATGCTTTTAGTTTTAGGTATATCAAGTATCGAATCTACTCAAGCACTTATATTCTATTTAACTCAATATATTATAAGTAATTTAAATGCCTTTATGATATTAATTGCTATAGGTATTTCATTGTACTATTATACAAGTGAAAACAAAGAACATGAAGAATTAATGGATAAAAATAACTCTCCAATACAATTAGTAAATCAATTGAAAGGTTATTATCATATTAATCCTTTATTAGCCTTAAGTTTAGCTATTACTATATTCTCATTTGCAGGTGTACCACCTTTAATAGGATTCTTCGGAAAACAGATGGTACTAAGTGCTGCTTTAGATAAAGGTTTAGTGTTCTTATCTTTAGTAGCTATAACAACTAGTGTTATAGGTGGAATTTATTATTTAGGTATAATAAAAGAAATGTTCTTCAGCTTACCTGATTATAAAGTTAACACTTTATTAAAAAATTTAGTATTAAAAGGTAATGTATTAAATAATAATAGAACAGTAATTAAAAATATAAATTTTAAATATAATAATATAGTTATATCAAGCCCTCTTGCTTTTGTTATATCTAATATAACACTTATAATTTTATTATTTATGTTTATGAATCAAGAATGACTAAGCATGGGTACCATATTGGTACAAATCTTATTTAATGGTTAAATGAGCAGTGTTACATTACTTTTTATTATTGTATCTATTATAGCTTTATTATTTTTAGCTCTTAATTTTATTTTAGCCCCTCATAATCCTTATCAAGAAAAGTATAGTATATTTGAGTGCGGTTTTCATAGTTTCCTTGGACAAAATAGAAGTCAATTTGGAGTAAAATTCTTCATTTTTGCTCTAGTATATCTTCTTCTCGACTTAGAAATATTACTTATATACCCTTATGCTATGAGTATTTATGAAAATGGTTTATATGGATTAATAATAATGTTAATCTTCACATTCATTATTACAGCAGGGTTCGTGTTTGAATTAGGTAAAAGTGCTTTAAAAATAGATAGTAGACAATCTTATACTTATTTTTACAAATCTCAAAAATTCATTAATACTTTTATTGAAAGTAAATAATTCGAACTATTTAGACTAAATAGAAACCAATACATTACGGATTGGTGATGGTAGTAAACTACTCTTAACTCAGGAAAGGTCCCATGGCTAAAAGTAAATAACATTTATAATTAGGTCGGTGGAGTGACCAGTGGCAAGCAGAAGTGCCCCATAAACCGTGTCTTGAGAGCTTCGTATATAGACGGCACTTACTAAACCCTAGGACTAACGGGTGAAGCGTATACGGCTTGAAACCGCTAACGATCAACACGAGTGAACAAGGGTAATTATATACAAATCAACCAAATATGAAATTTTTTATAACTAAAATCAGTAGAATAGCTTATTCTACTATAAGTTCAAAAGAGCAATTCTGAAGTAAGGTTAATTCAAGAGATATTACCGACAAAAATAACCCTTTCGTTATAGTTAATAATTTTTTTAAGCAATTTCCTACTCAGGAATTAGCCAAACCTAATATAAACTTAAATTTAATTTGTTCAATACTGACTCGTCATATACCTGATTTTGAATTAACTCCTAAAGCGTTTAATCTTTTAAAGGAAATCAAACCAATCAGATTAGAATTACCAGTATCAAGTTCCAAGTTAGCTGAACATGTTGGAAATTATTCACGTAAAGGTGAATCAGGAAAAGGAGGAGTTTACGTGTTTACAAACAAATTAAACGGGTTTAGTTATGTTGGATCTTCTATTTCTTTAGCTAATAGATTAAGTACTGGTTACTTAGGGCCTAATTTAGGAAACAGAGTGATAGATTTAGCAATAAAAGACATAGGATTAGAGAACTTCTATTTAGATTTATACATAATCCCTCAAGATTTAATAAACTTAGATACAACTGAAGTTTCATCTAAAGATAAAACTTTATCTGTTAAAAGTAGAGTAAAAAGTTTAGCTTTAGCATTAGAACAGATGTTTATTTTAGAATTTAATCCTGAATATAATATTTTAAAAGTTACGGGTTCACCAGCTGGACTTAAACGTAGCCCAGAATCAATGTTACCTAGCTTAGTTAAAAATTCCAGAGCTACTTATGTGTATGATAATAAAAATAAAACCTTTATTTTTGTCGCTAATAGTCGTTCGGATTTAGCTAAAATTATGGGTTTAGATCTAAGAAATCTTAGTCGTATTCTAAAAGAAAAAAGCTTGTACTTAGATCGTTTCATTATTTCTTCTAAACTATTAAGTGAATTTAATTTCGTAACAGTAATAATTAGCCCAGAAGAATTATTTAACCTTGTAATTAAAACAAAGGAAGATTGAAAAAAAGTACTTAATACTAAAATGAGCAATGTTAGAAAAGCTGCTCATGAGAAATTATCTAAAAAGGTTGAATTGACTAATACTAAAACAGGACTGGTCATAATCTTAGATTCTCTTAATGAAACAGCTAGATATTTGCAAACTTTAGGACCTGAGTATGACAAAGTTCAATCTGGTACTCTTGCTAGTAACGTTAAAAACGGTTCTCTTTATAAGGGTGTTTTTAAAGTTAAATACCTTGAAGACTAATATTACTCAACTAAGCCGGCTTTAGTTTATCTATTGCTAGACTTAGAAATATTAGTAATATATCCTTATGGACTTAGTAGCTATGAAAATGGTATATACGGTTTAATAATCGTACTTATCTTTATAGGTATAATAACAGTAGGATTTGTATTTGAATTAGGTAAAAGTGCTTTAAAAATAGATAGTAGACAATCTTACAATTATTTCTACAAATCTCAAAAATTTATTAATACTTTTATTGAAAATAAATAAAGCTTATTGTCTTAAAAAAATTTATTAACTTGCATAGTTCCCACTATCTCTAAGAGATATGGTAACAAGCAAAGTGAAACCAATAAAAAATTTATCATTTATTTTGTGAAATTTACATTTCTAATATTTAAAAATACAACAATATACGATATTTTTATTTTTAACATTATATAAAAATTATGTTACAAGCATCAAAAATAATAGGAGCAGGATTAGCCACAGTAGGTGTTTTAGGAGCCGGAGTAGGAATAGGAGTAGTATTCGGAGCTTTAATATTAGGAGTTGCTAGAAACCCTTCATTAAAAAACCAATTATTCTCATATTCTATATTAGGATTTGCTTTCTCAGAAGCTACTGCGTTATTCGCTTTAATGATGTCTTTACTTTTATTATATGTTGCTTAATTAAATTTATTAAGCTTACAACTATTTTATTAGTAAAGCAAAAAACTTTAAATATATAATAATTATATATTAATATTTATTTAGGGGTATGGGTGGGTGGGACGTTAGTTTAAACTAACAATAAAAAAAACAATTCTATTTATAATTAGAAATTTTATATTATAATTTTTTATGAAAAATATATTAAATTCATTTATATATATGGATGCACCTGTTGCTTGAGGTATATATTTCCAAGACAGTGCTACTCCTCTTCCTGAAAGATCTGGGAAATCTTTAATGGGGATTAAATTGCCAAATTCCGGGAACCCCCTAAAGCTCTTGGTACTAAGCCATATATGAAAATATATGAGTGGCTGAAGTAATTACTCAGGTATAGTAACAAGCCAAGAGATGATCGAAAGAAAAATGGGCAATCGCGGATCTAAATCAAATATAAGTGAAAATATATTTGTAAAAGAGCAACGAGTAAATGGTAGTTGATGTGGTATTAATTTACCACATTTAAGATGTACTCTAATGGGCTTCGAAAGAAGTTATCGGAACAAAATCCTTACTAATCTATTAGTTAATAATAACAAAAATTACTCTACATCATCTAATGATAGTAGAGGAAACAATACTAACCTAATTATAGATCCTAATTTCTTAACTGGTTTTACCGACGCAGAAGGTTCATTTGTTCTAAGTATAACAAAAAGTGATAATGTTAAATCAGGTTGAGTAATCAAACCAAGATTTGCTATACATCTTCATAAAAAAGATAGATTTTTATTGGAAGCTATTAAAAATTATCTTGGTGTTGGTCAGATTTATACAGAAGGTACAGCTTCAACACAATACAGAGTATTTTCTATTAAAGATTTACAATTGGTTATAGATCACTTTGATAAATATCCATTGATATCACAAAAATTTGGAGATTATTTTTTATTTAAACAAGCATACCTATTACTTATTAACAAAGAACATTTAACACCTGAAGGTTTACGTAAAATTATAGCAATTAGAGCCTCTATAAACAATGGTTTATCTGAAGCATTAAAAGAAGCTTTCCCTGATATCATACCTGTCATGAGACCTGAGAAAAATAACATCTCAATAAACAATCCTCAATGACTGGCTGGATTTACTAGCGGGGAGGGATCATTTGGAGTTAAAGTTAGAAACCCTAAAGAAAACTCAAATGCTTTTATTGAATTGATCTTCCAAATCAATCAACATGTTCGTGATAAAGAACTAATGGCTTGCATTGCTGAATATTTAGAATGCGGAAAAATTTATAAACATTCTTTAAACGCAGTAGTGTACAAAGTATCAAAAGCATCTAACTTAACTGAAAAAGTGATTCCTTTCTTTATTAAATATCCTATATTAGGTATAAAAGCTTTAGACTTTAAAGACTTCTGCTCTTTAGCAGAATTAATTAGTAATAAAGCTCACTATACTGAAGAAGGATTAAGCCAGATTATTCGTATTAAAACTAATATGAATACAGGAAGAATCTTAGAGGATTAGTGGTGTTTTGTATTGCAGTTATTTTTATGTTATTAACTAATAGAAAGTTAAATTTGGTTATTTATTGCAAATGGAAGGACTAGTTGAATTACACGATAATATTATGTACTACTTAGTGATAATTTTATTTAGTGTTGGATGAATGCTTTTCTCAATAATAAGAAATTTTGCAGCAAAAAGATCACCTATATCACATAAATACTTAAATCATGGTAAAAATGTGCCTATTCAAAAGTGTTCTAAGAATTATAATATAAGATTTAATCTTGTACGTACTTATAGTACTTTATCTAGTAATCCTTCAGATAATATATCTCATGTTAAAGTATACGAAAATGTTTTGGAGATGAGAAAAGATATATTAAAAGAGAATAAAAAATCAGGAATTTATATGTGAACTAATAAATTAACAAATGATATTTATATAGGACAATCTATTAATATGTCTAATAGATTTCTAAATTATTTTAATCTTAGCTATTTAAAATCTAAAGATAGTTTAAGAATTGTTAGAGCATTAATTAAATATGGTTATTCTAATTTTTCTGTAACAATATTAGAATACTGTGAAATTTCTGATTTAAATACTAGAGAACAGTATTACTTTGATAAATTAAATCCTCAATATAATATATTAAAAATAGCAGGAAGTTCTCTTAGCCACAAACTTTCGGACGAACATAAGGCAAACCTTAGTAAGTCTTTAAAAGGAGTTTATGTTAAGGAAAAATCAGCTTTATTTGGTCGTATTGCCACAGAAGAAACTAAAAAATTAATGAGTTTAAAAAGAGCCAAAGAAAATAACCCTTTATTTGGTAAAACTCATAGTAAATCTACTATTGAACTAATGAAACAAAAAGCATTAGGGAGAATTCATACTGAAGAAACTAAATTAAAAATGAGTGCTGTAAGAGGTAACCCTGTTCATATATATGAAAAGTGTTCCTCAGAAGGATTTAAATTTATAGGTAGTTTTATTTCAGCTAGAAGAGCAGGTAAATTTTTAGATATAAGTGGAAGTACTATTATAAGATATATGAATTCAGGTAAATTATTCAAAGATAGATATAAATTTTCTGGTACTATCCAAGATTAACTTAGAAAAACTATGAATAAAATTCCACTATATGCTGGAAACTCCTAAAGCCTTAAGTACTTATATAGTGAAAATCTTAATGGATATAACAATGGATTATCAGCAGGGAACCAAAAGTATATATTAAAGTCTATTAAGACTTATTACTGAGTAGGACCCTCAGAGACTACACGTGGAAACCTTTTTATAAAGGTATGATATAGTCCAACTATATAGGAAACTATATGGGTTTTGACATTAATAGAATTAATATGAACTATAACACCTGCTCTTATATTAATACTTATAGCTTTCCCATCTTTTAAATTATTATATTTAATGGACGAAGTTAACGATCCTTCAATGTCTATCTTAGCTGAAGGTCACCAATGATATTGAAGTTACCAATATCCAGATTTTATAGATTCTAATGAAGAATTTATAGAATTTGATTCTTATATAGTACCTGATTCAGATTTAGAAGAAGGTGGATTAAGAATGTTAGAAGTTGATAACAGAGTAATAGTTCCTGAATTAACACACATCAGATTTGTTGTAACAGCTGGAGATGTTATACATTCTTTTGCTGTTCCTTCTTTAGGTATAAAAACTGATGCATACCCTGGTAGATTAAATCAAGTATCTATATTTATTAATAGAGAAGGGGTATTCTATGGTCAATGTTCAGAAATATGTGGAATTCTTCACAGTTCAATGCCTATAGTTATAGAATCTGTAAATATAGACAAATTTGTTCACTGACTTTATAATGCTTAATTTATAAGTTGTTATAAATAATGCATTTATATAAAATTTTATCAAAGGCCCTTCCTAAACGAAGTTAGCCTTTTTTTGATAAAAGAGGTATTAGTTTAATGGTAAAACTTGATGCTACGAACATCACAATTGTAGTTCGACTCTATAATGCCTCTAGTATAGTCATTCATATAGTGACCATACAAATATGCGTATTAAAAAAAAATTGTAATTAAATTTTAATATACGTATATTATAATAGTTTTGAATAATTTGAATATATATAATAAAAATATGAGTTTAACTTTAGTACTTTTTTTAATAGGAATTTTAGGATTCGTATTTAACAGAAAAAATATAATATTAATGCTTATTTCTATAGAAATAATGCTATTATCTATAACATTCTTAATATTGGTTAGTTCTATTAATTTAGACGATATAATAGGACAAACATATGCTATATACATTATAGTAGTTGCTGGTGCAGAATCTGCCATTGGTTTAGCTATTTTAGTAGCTTTTTATAGACTTTCGTCTCTTAAATTTAACCATCTATCCTTTAGTTATGCGAAAGCCAGTAAATTACCTGCTGTAAACTTAATAAATAGAACTCCTGTAGGGATAAGAAATTATTCTACAGTATGTTCTTCTGATTGTAAAAATAATTCAATTGACCCTTGATTCATTACTGGGCTTTTTGATGCTGAAAGTTCTTTTGTAGTTACTATTTTAAAAAATCCTAGATACAAAACAGGATGAAATGTTCAAGCAAGAGTTCAAATAAAAATGCATGAAAGAGACAGAGATTTAATGACTCAAATTCAAAAATTCTTTGGAGGTATAGGGTATATATCAAACCCTAATAAAAATACTACCGTAGAATTTAGAGTTAGTACTATAAACGATATAGTTAATGTAATTATACCTCATTTTGATAATTACCCACTGTTAACTAAAAAATTCTCTGACTATGTGTTATTTAAAATTATTATTAAATTAATGTTAGAAAAAAACCATAGTACTTTAGAGGGAATACAAAAAATAGTTAATATTAAAGCATCTATGAATTTAGGTTTATCTGATGTACTGAAAGATGCTTTCCCTGAAACTATGCCAGTAGTAAAAGAAGTGAATGATATCAAGGATATCCCTCAAGAATGAATGGCTGGGTTTTCAACAGGAGAATCAAATTTCTTTATTACTATTCAAAATTCTAAAACTAAGAGTGGTATAGCTGCCTCATTACGTTTTTCTATAGCTCAAGATTCTAGAGATTTATCTTTATTAGAAAGCTTTGAAAATTTCTTTGGTTGTGGGTATGTGGCTAAATATCAAAATCGTTCAGTTTGTGAATTTATCGTTACAAAAATTGATCATATAGTTAATAATATAATTCCTTTTTTTGATAAACATAGTATAAGAGGGTCAAAACATCCAGACTTCTTAAACTTTAAAAGTGCTGCTTTAATTATTAAAAATAAAGAGCATTTAAAAGAAGAAGGATTAAAACAAATTTTACAATTAAAAAATAAAACTACAGTGCAGGTTAATACTGAAACTAAAAATAATCATGAGCATGATTAGGGCCCAAGAGAAATTAGGTCAAAAAAGGTGGAGTGAACCTTCGCCTAGTCTTTATATAAAGGCAAAATCTTCAAATTGCGGGAAACTCTTAAAGACAAATCTACCAAGTTAATACAGTAATGTAATTAATGGAACAGGTAATGACTCGTTGTAAGGTAAAAACGATTTGTATAAAGAAATGTAATAGATAATCCGCAGCCAAGTACCGAACATTTATAAGTACCAGTCTAAGTATTGAACACTTATAAGTACCGGTATGCAGTTCATCGACTAAATGGAGGTTGGTAAATAATTACAATAAATTATTTGCTTAAGATATAGTCAGGCATAGCTTAAAGGTTATGGAATATCCCCAGCCCACCTAAGGGAATTAAATTCCTATGGTAAAGGGGAGAAAACGAAGAGGAAGTATTGCAATAGAATATAAATAATGTATTTAAGTATAATTATATTACCTTTATTAGGATCTATAGTATCCGGATTTTTTGGTAGAAAAGTCGGTGTGACAGGTAGTCGTATCTTAGGTTGTTTAAGTATAATAACAACAACAATATTAGCTATTATTAGCTTTTTTGAAGTAGGATTTAATAATAATCCTATATCAATTAACCTATTTAAATGATTAGATAGTGAATCATTTAATATGGCATGAAACTTCCAATTTGACAGTTTAACAGTATCAATGTTAATACCAGTTCTAGTGATTAGTTCTCTAGTTCACTTTTACTCAATTGGATATATGAGTCATGATCCTCATAGTCAAAGATTCTTTAGTTACTTAAGTTTATTCACTTTTATGATGATTATCTTAGTAACTGGTAATAATTATTTATTAATGTTTGTAGGATGAGAAGGTGTTGGAGTATGTTCATATCTTTTAGTTAGCTTCTGATTCACTAGAATTGCAGCTAATCAAAGTTCTCTATCAGCATTTTTAACTAATAGAGTGGGGGATTGTTTTTTAACAATTGGAATGTTTGTAATATTATGATCTCTTGGTAATTTAGATTATAGCACAGTATTTTCATTAGCTCCATATATTAATGAAAATATAGTAACAATAATAGGTATATGCTTATTAATAGGTGCTATGGCTAAAAGTTCTCAAGTAGGACTTCATATATGATTACCTATGGCTATGGAAGGTCCAACTCCAGTATCTGCCTTAATACACGCAGCTACAATGGTTACTGCAGGGGTATATTTATTAATACGTTCATCTCCTTTAATAGAATACAGTTCTACTGTTTTATTAATATGTTTATGATTAGGAGCTATTACTACAGTATTTAGTTCTCTTATAGGTTTATTCCAACAAGATATTAAAAAAATTATTGCTTATTCTACTATGAGTCAATTAGGTATGATGGTTATAGCTATAGGATTATCTTCTTATAATGTTGCTATATTCCATTTAATAAATCATGCTTTCTATAAAGGATTATTATTCTTAGGTGCTGGTGCTGTAATACACGCAGTTGTAGACAATCAAGACTTAAGAAAATATGGTGGATTAATATCATTTTTACCTTTAACATATACAGTAATATTAATAGCTAGTCTTAGTTTAGTAGCTTTCCCATTCATGACAGGATTCTTTAGTAAAGATTTTATTTTAGAATCTGCTTATGGTCAATATCACTTTAGTAGTATAAATGTTTATTTTATTGCAACTATTGGTGCAGTTTTCACTACATTATACTCAGTTAAAGTTATTTACTTAACTTTCTTAACCAATCCCAATGGATCAGTTAATTATTACAAAAATGCTCATGAAGGTGATTTATTTATTAGTTTACCTTTAGTTATACTAGCTATATTCTCTATTTATTTTGGTTATTTAACTAAAGATATATTTATAGGTTTAGGTTCTGGATTCTTTATTGATAATAGTATATTTATTCACCCAATGCGTGAAATATTAATTGATACAGAATTTGGTGTACCTACTATATTTAAATTACTACCTTTCATATTTACAATATTATTTTCAGTATTAGCTATAATTTACCCAGAATTTATGCCAAATACTGTTTCTAATTTTAAATTATCTAATATAGGATACTATGTTTATGGTTTCTTTAACCAACGTTTCTTAGTTGAATTCTTCTATAATAAATATATTGTTAATACAGTATTAGATTTAGGAGGTCAAACTACTAAAATATTAGATAAAGGTAGTGTTGAATGAATAGGTCCATATGGATTTGGAATAGCTTTAGTAAAAGCAAGTAAAACAGTATCAGGATTAGGTAAAGGTGTAGTTACAGATTACGCTCTTTATATTTTAATAGGTGCTTGTTTCTACTTATCTATTTTTACTTTTATAGCTATTTTCTTTGACTTAGCTAACTCTATTACATTAACTTGTGTATTAGTATTATTAGGTGTTAACAATTATGTTAAAATAAGTAATGATGATAATACAAGCGAAAATAGTTTAAATAAAAATAGTTTAACTTCTAGCTTTGGGACCATTTAAAAACTTAATCGGTAACCCACTTATTTTTAATAAGACGTTTATAATTAAACCATTTTTAGCTTTAGTCTCTAATTTACGCACTATTATTCTTAAGCCTTCTTTTATTATTAGTATATTAATTTATATAGTAGGAATGATAGGTATAGGTATTTTCACGGATACTGTATCATTTGACGGGTCAGATGATGAAGGAGTAAGCTCTGAAACTAAAACTAAAGACTCAGATAGTGATAATATAAAGGATGTGAAGCAACAAAATTCAGAACCTAAAGACAATTCTAATCCAGCAACCTTTGGTTCGGATAAAGGTCCCGATTATAGTAATTCAAGTAAATGATATATAGAACGAATGAAGCATGTATATGAACAAATGATGGAACATGAATCAAAATGATTGGAGGATGAAAAAGTAGAATATGAAAGAACTAAGGTTTTACCTGATAATTCTTTACATTCAACTATAGCAGAATCTAGAGAACAAGATGCAAAAGAGATGTTAGCTATAAATGAAGCTTTAAATAAATTTTATTTAAATGAAAATCCAAATGATATAGGTTCATCTGATAATAAAAGATCCATTGTAGAAGATGATCAATTATCTACTACAAGTGAAGAAAATAAAAAACCTAGAATTGTAGTAAAAAATGAAACTAATGTGGATAACATTACAAATAAAATAAATAGTAATAATAAATAATAAATATTATTTATTTTATATCCTTATAACCAAATAACAATTTGCATATTATGCAGTATATATATTTATAATAAATATATAATTTTTAAAATACTTATATATCTTTTATGTAATAATACATTGAATAAATAAATCTTGTAAAGTAGTATTTATTGTTATATATAAGTATTAATAAATTAAAAATCATTATAAAAATTAAAATGAGAATATTAAAAAGTCACCCTTTATTAAAATTGGTTAACATGTATATAATTGACCATTCACAACCAAGTAATATAAATTATTTATGAAACTTTGGTTCTTTATTAGCACTTTGTTTAGTTATACAAATAATCACAGGTGTAACTCTAGCTATGCACTATAATCCTAGTGTAGCAGAAGCCTTTAATTCTATAGAACATATAATGCGTGATGTAAATAATGGATGATTAATTCGTTACTTACATAGTAATACAGCTTCAGCTTTCTTCTTCTTAATGTACTTACATATAGGTAGAGGTTTATACTATGCATCATATAGAGCACCTAGAACATTAGCTTGAGTATTAGGAACAATAATACTTATATTAATGATGGCAGTAGGATTCTTGGGTTACTTTAACATAGCCCAAAACGACTATAATACTAAAGTAACAACAACGTTAAATAATAAAAGGTACTTTTCAACTTCTCGTAACTCTGATACAATTAATAATTTCTTAAAATCTAAAAATCTTAATCCAGTTTTTATTTATGATAAGATACATGAGGATTCTACACGTAAAACCATAGCTAAAGAAACTAAAGAACTTAGTGGTATTTATATGGTATTGAATAAAGAAACTCTAAGTTATTATATAGGATCAGCATCTACTGATAGATTTAATTCAAGATTCACAAGTCATTTAATATATTTAACAGGTAGTAAAGTAGTAAAAAATTCAGTTAAGAAATATGGTTTACATAACTTTTGTTTTATTGTACTAGAACTATTTCCAGAAGTAGTTAATCAAGAAAACAATAAAAAATTATTAGACTTGGAAGACTTTTATCTGAAATCTCTTTTACCTAACTATAATATATTAACTGAAGCAGGATCTAGTTTTGGATATAAACATAGTGAAGTAACTAGAATAAATATGAAAGCTAACTATAGTGAAGCTCGTAGAAAACAAATAGGAGATTTGAATATAGGTAAATCTCTTTCTCCTGAGACTATAGAAACTATAAGAAAATCAGCTTTAACTAGAGAAAAACCAAATTATACAGAACAAGGGATTCTAAATATGAAAAAGAATTCTAAATCTATTATTGTAAAAGAGTTAAATAATACTGTTTATGGTGAATTTAATAGTATAGTTGAAACAGCAGAAGCTTTAAACTGTTCCACTAAAACCATACAGAAAACATTGAAAAGTCCTAGTAAATTATTAAAAGGACGTTGAATTGTTAATTATAATTAAATTATCAAAAAATGCTGATAAATTAAATATCATTGATGCCCGCCGTAAAGGTTGTATGTCGAAAGGGAAAAACGTACCTTTTGCATAATGGGTCACCAAGTTAACATTATATGATTATTATAGTTGTAGTCCTGTGAGTAACAAGTTTTATGTAATTTATGGAAAAAAATAAAACTTAAAGCAGAATGGCCTGACGGGGACATTGAAGAAATATTATTATTTCTTTGGCGATATTAGTGAAAACGATCAAAGTATATTATTATAATATAAGAGATCGTCGGTTCTCCATAGGATCGCGACAGACTGGGTCACTAATGGGTGGCTGAAACGCTGCTTAATGCACAGTCGGTACTTTTTATCTATGTATTATAGATAAACATGATATACGAACAATAAAGTTATCATGGCTTTTTTGTAAAAAGTAAGTTTGTATGTACTTCCTTATGGACAAATGTCATTATGAGGAGCTACAGTTATTACTAATTTAATTAGTGCTATACCTTGAATAGGACAAGACGTAGTTGAATTCATTTGAGGAGGTTTCTCTGTTAATAACGCTACTTTAAACAGATTCTTTGCTTTACATTTTGTATTACCTTTTGTATTAGCTGCTTTAGCTTTAATGCATCTTATAGCTGTTCATGATACAGCTGGAGCAAGTAATCCTTTAGGAGTACCTGGTTATTACGATAGAATGCCATTCGCTCCATATTTCTTATTCAAAGATTTAGTTACTATATTTATCTTCTTATTTGGTTTAAGCTTATTTGTATTCTTCATGCCTAATGCATTAGGTGACAGTGAAAATTACGTAATGGCTAACCCAATGCAAACTCCAGCCGCTATAGTACCTGAATGATATTTATTACCTTTCTATGCTATATTAAGATCTATACCTAATAAATTATTAGGAGTTGTAGCCATGTTTGCTTCTTTACTAATCATATTAGTATTACCTAAAACAGATTTAGGTTTAACTAAAGGTTTACAATTCAGACCTTTAAGCAAAGTAATGTTCTATATATTCGTTATAAATTTCTTAATATTACAACAATTAGGAGCTAAACACGTTGAAAGTCCGTTTATAGAATTTGGACAAATTAGTACAGCATTATATTTCGCACATTTCTTAGTAATAATGCCTGTTATTAGTATAATAGAAAACACACTTGTTGATTTATATCAAATTAACAACAAAGCAAAATAATTCTTAGTTTAATAATAATTTATATACTAAAAATTATATTGTTAACAATTTATAGTAATCAATATAAGAAATTTATATATTATCTTTATGATTACTATAAAAAGATTATGCTGTAAACGGATTTACACTTTGATTGCAAATCAATAGTTTGAGGTTCAATTCCTCCATAATCTTACTACAAATGTAGTACCTTAATTATGAAAACAATTTACTAATACTGAAATTCATAAATAATTTACTATATAAAACATATAGAATATATATTTGTATATAATAAAAGCAAAATTTCATTTTTTTTATTATATATTTTATATAAAATAAAATAATATAAATATTTAGTTTAAAGTATTAAGGCGGAGTATAAATAAGATTTTATTTTTAGTAGAGCACAATTTAATCAAAAGAATTCTATAATAAAGAAAAATTTATCAAAATTTAAATGGAACAATTAATCTAAAGCGTAGTGTTAGGTGTGACTTGCTCACACCTTGCCTTAATAAATTTAACGCTTTGTTCTCTTTTAATTATTAGCATTTATATAGACAAGGATTAATTAAGCTTATTAATTAATAATTTTTAGCTAATAATGTCATTTAAATACCAATACTCTATTATTTCAAAATTTTGAGATTTCAAAAAGAAGAAGGTACCTTAAACCTAAATTTAAGATCTCAAATGTCTATGAACATTGAAAGATGATTTAATTCTACTAATGCTAAAGATATAGGTACTTTATATTTAATATTTGCCTTATTTTCAGGATTATTAGGAACAGCCTTTTCAGTATTAATAAGATTAGAACTTAGTGGACCTGGTGTTCAATTTATTGCAAATAACCAGTTATATAATAGTATCATAACAGCTCACGCTATCTTAATGATATTCTTCATGGTCGACAAATGAAGACTATTTAATCTTAAATTTCAATCTAATTCCATAATGTATAATAGCCAAGATAACATTATTTCTATTATAGACAGTGAAAATTACAATCGTTCTAATAGAACTAATGATGGCAATAAAATACCTAATTATACTAAAGTATATATAGAAAACCCATTTAACAATAGAAATCTTATTTTGAAAATATCGAAAAATCAAAAAGGTGTTTATGTTTGAGAAAGTAATAATCATGCTTATGTAGGACATTCTATTAATTTATATAATAGAATAAGTTCTTATTTTATGCCTTCTATTCTTAAAACTAAAGCACGTAGAGTACTACATCATTTTAATAAACACGGATTTCAAGATACAAATCTAACTATTTATATAATGAATGAAAATTCTAGCTTAAATGAAGTTGTAAGATTGGAACAATATTTTATTGATACTTTAAAACCAAGTTTAAATGTAGATTTAGTGGCAAGTAGTTCTGGTTATCATGAACCTATAAGTCAAGAAATAAGAGAAAGATTACGTAAACAAAGAGGTACTTCTGTATATATTTATAATGCAGAAGATTTCACTTTATTATATATATTTGAATCAAAACAACACACATATGATTCAATTAATATTCATCATAAAACTTTAAATAATTGCTTAAATGGAGGTGCAATATACTTAGATACTTTCTTTTTATCTTTAGATCAAATAGAAGAATCTGAAAATATAAATTTATTAACTCTAGAGGAAATAAAAGAATTAATAAATAAAACCCGTGATACATACGTAGTTAAACATCCGGCATCTATGACAATATTAGCAGAATTTAAAGATGATTCTAGTAAGAATTTATTATTTTCATCTTTAACTAGCTTAGCTGATCATTTGAAAGGAGATCGTCAAACTATTAGACAATATTTAAAGGGTGAGAGATCTGGTTATTACAGAGGAAAATGAAGATTTACATATAAAGATTAAATAGAATGGCATGGCCGGGTAAAGTAGAAATATTTTACTTTCTTTTCACTATATGCTGGAATCCCCTTAGAGCCTTTAAAACTAGTACCGCAGACTAAATGTTAGCAGTGGAATACAGTGACATCTTAAAGGATTGGGCAATCAGCAGGAAACCAAAGATAATTTTGTTATTGAGTAGGTTCCTCAGAGACTACACGTGAAATATCTTAATAAATATTATATTTAAAGATAAAGATATAGTCCGTTCATATATGAAAGTATATGAGTAAACGTATGCCAGCATTAATAGGAGGATTTGGAAATTTCTTAATGCCTTTAATGATAGGAGGACCTGATATGGCATTCCCTAGATTGAATAATATTAGTTTCTGATTATTACCACCTAGTTTATTATTATTAATATTCTCTGCTGTTATAGAAGGTGGAGTTGGTACAGGATGAACACTTTACCCTCCTTTAGCCGGAATACAAAGTCACAGTGGACCTAGTGTAGATCTTGCAATTTTTGCTTTACATCTATCAGGGGTAAGTAGTTTATTAGGATCAATAAACTTCATAACTACTGTAGCTAATATGAGAACACCTGGAATAAAATTACATAAATTAGCCTTATTTGGATGAGCTGTAGCAATAACAGCAGTGTTATTATTATGCTCACTACCTGTTTTAGCCGGTGGAATAACTATGGTTTTAACAGATAGAAATTTTAATACTTCATTCTTTGAAGTAGCTGGTGGAGGTGACCCTATATTATTCCAACACCTTTTCTTAAGAAATATTTTAATTAATTATTCAATTTTTGCTATTATACCCATAATTATAATAGCCCATAAATCTAGCATTTCGTTTAAATTAAAGTATAGTACTTCTTCAATAAACAATTTTAATTTAGAACCCTTTTATTCTAAATATAATGAATATTTACCAAACAATTCTTTACCATCAAAAAATTTCTTAACTTGATTTATAGGATTTACAGAAGGTGAAGGATCTTTTATCGTAAATAACAGAGGGGATCTTTGTTTCGTTATTACACAAAGTAACCTAGATATCTATATATTAGAATTTATACAAGAAACTTTAGGATTTGGTAAAGTAATACCTCAATCAAAAACTACAAGCAGATACGTTACTCAAAATAAAAAAGAAATAGAATTATTTGTTTATTTATTTAATGGTAATCTTATATTACCGCGTAGAAAGGAAAAGTTTGAAGAATTTGTAAGAGGATTTAATGCATGAGTATCTAAAGGAAATATTAGATTAGATACAGTTGAAATAAAACATACTTCAATTTTACCTAGTTTAGATAACCATTGACTCTCAGGTTTTACTGATGGAGAAGGTTGTTTTACTTGTTCAATAAATAATGATAAAGGATTTAGTTTTAATTTTAATATTGCTCAAAAATGAGGGCAGAATGTTAAAATACTTGAACATCTTTGTTTATTATTTAATGGAGGTAAAGTATCAAAACATACTTCCGGTGATGCATATGAATATAGAATAAGTGGATTAGATAACTGTAAAAATATATTCACTTATTTTAATAACTATAACTTAATTACGAAAAAATCTGCTTCATATATAGCATGAAAAGAAGTACATGCAGATTTATTAAATAAAAATCATTTAGATCCTATAAAAAGGATTGAATTAAAAGAAAAAGCTAGATTAATTAATAAATTTAATTAAAATACGGGAAAAAAAGTCAAGGTTTAACGTACAAGTTATGATACTTTAAGGGCAGGTGTAAAAAGATATAAGACCCGAAAGAGTAAATATTCTACAATGAATATACCTTAGATTTAGTTAGTATTTAGTCAATATTACTTGTAACTCTTAAGTATAATGCTTATATAATTGAGTATAAGTTGTTATACATATTAAGAATTAAATAAATGTCATATTACATTTTAATTATTAATATAAGGAAAAGTTAATATAAATACTAGCGATACTAGTGTTAACGGTCAATGAATATTCTCATTCGAAGACCGTCGGTTATTTAAGTGACCGCTACAGACTGGTTCACTGGTGGGTGGCTGAAATGCTGCTTAATGTACAGTCGGTTTCTTCCGTATAATAAATATACGCACAAGCCCAGGATTATTATATCGCTGGTACCTGGATTTAACAAGAGAATGAATAAGTAAGTTAAATTTGAAGAAATGGATTCTTCGGACACCCCGAGGTTAAATTTGTAAGCCTCGTAATGTTGCTATATGCTGGAAAAGCTTCGATATCTAGTTTTAAATACTCCCTCTTTATTGACATAGTAAAAAAGTTAAAACAATGAAGCCAATCAGCAGGTAACGCTTTAATTTTAAAAAGTGGAACCTCAGAGACTATACGCAACAATACTGAAAATATAAATAATATTTCTATTCATGTTCCTACACACTTAAAACCATTAAATGATACACAATTTGGACATTATTTAGCAGGTTTAATCGATGGAGATGGGCATTTTAGTTCTAAACAACAATTAGTAATTGTATTTAGTTCCCCAGATGTTCAATTAGCCTATTATATTAAAGAAATGATAGGTTTTGGCCACGTAAACAAAGTTAAAGATAAAAATGCTTACTTATATATTATATCTAATAAAGATGGTATAATTAAAGCAGTTAATTTAATTAATGGTAAATTAAGAACTCTCAACAAATTTAATCAAGTTACTAATAATATATTAGCTCATCCTAAATATTTAGAAGAAAACATAGAATTTAAAATTAATGATTCTAATGATTTTAATAATCACTGAATTGCAGGGTTTTCTGATGCAGATGCTAGTTTTCAAATTAAAGTTGTTAATAGAGAGGGTAAACTTAAACCAGAAATTAGATTAAACTTTCAAATTGATCAAAAAGATAATAATGTTTTATTACTAATCCAAGAAGTATTTGGAGGTAATATAGGTTATAGAAAAAGTCAAGATACTTATTATTACGGATCAACTAGTTTTGGTTCAGCTAAAAAAGTAATAAATTATTTTGATCATTTTCATTTACAATCTAGTAAACACATTAATTATCTTAAATGAAGAAAAGTATATATAATGGTACAAGAAAAGAATCATTTAACGGAAACAGGAATAGATAATATTATAAAATTGAAAAATTCAATGAATAGAAATTCAGTATAAGATAGAGTCCTAACAAAGACGAAAGTTTTTGAGTATTAATATTAATAGATCTTTATTCGACTATTAACTTAATCAAAACAAATGTTACATTTTAATTGTACCTGGTTTCGGTATAATTAGTACAACAATATCATCTAGCTCAAATAAACCTATATTTGGTTATATTGGTATGGTTTACGCTATGATGTCTATTGGAATACTAGGATTTATAGTATGAAGTCATCATATGTATACTGTAGGATTAGATGTTGATACAAGAGCTTATTTCACAGCTGCTACATTAATTATTGCAGTACCTACAGGAATTAAAATATTCTCATGACTAGCTACTTGCTACGGAGGATCTATAAAAATGACACCAGTAATGTTATTTTCATTAGGTTTTGTGTTCTTATTCACAATAGGAGGATTATTAAACCACTTGGTTCTCCCTTTAAAGACTGCTATATGCTGGGAACTTCTGACAATTATACTACTAGGGTATATTATTTACTCAGTGAAAATGTATAATTTTGAACAATCAGCAGGTAACCAACGGATAGAAAAAAATATCCTAGTAGGAACCTCAGAGACTACACGCGGTCCCCATATGATAAATATGGGAAGATATAGTCCATGAAATCAAAAATTAATACAATCATATAATCATAACTTTATATATAAAAATAATACTATTCGTTTTTATTCTACTTCTAGTGTTGAAGATAACACTAAAGATTTACATCCTTTAAAAACATACGAGAATTTTAAAGAAAATAGACTTGATATTTTAAAAGAGCAAAAAGACAAATCAGGTGTATACTGTTTAATAAATAAAATTAATGGTCATTCTTATGTAGGAAGTTCTATTCATTTACATTCTAGAATGAGAAATTATCTTAATACTACTTTTTTAAAAAGTAAACAAAATATTAATATGCCTATTGTAAAAGCTCTACTTAAATATGATCAAGAAAGTTTTACTCTTCTAATATTAGAATATGTAGAACCTAATTATTTAACTTTAAGAGAGACTTATTATATCACATATGTAGTGCCTCATTATAACGTATTAAAACAAGGTTATTCTTCTTTAGGTTATAAACATACAGAAGAAACTAAACAATTATTATCTGAATTAGCTAAAAACAGAACACATAGTGAAGAAACTAAAGGTTTAATAGCAAGAGCTTTAACTGGTGAAAATAATCCTTTTTATAATAAAAGTCATTCTATTGAAAGTAAAGTAAGAATGATTGAAGCTAATTCAGCTTACCCAGTTTATGTATATAATTCATATAAGAAATTATTAGTTATTTTTCCTTCTGTTTCTACTTTAGCTAAATTAATTAAATCTAATCATTCTACTATAGTTGATATTATAAAAGAACAAACTATATTCAGAGGGGAATGGTATTTTACTAATTTACCTTATAATATAAATAACACTCCTATAATATCTGATTGAACTTTAAAAGAATGTGAAGAATTAATATTAAATATAAATAATAGTAGTAATATTAGAAAGGCAATATTTGTATATGATAATAATAAAAACTTTATATGTAAATACGAAGGAGTAACTAAAGCTCAAGAAGCTTTAAATATAAATCATAGTATTATAAAAAAACATGCCAAGTTAAGCAGTGTTTATAATGGTTATATATTTAGTTATGAAAGATTGATAAAATTTGATTCGTAAGTGGTGTTGTATTAGCTAATGCATCACTTGATATCGCATTCCATGATACTTACTATGTTGTAGCTCATTTCCACTACGTTTTAAGTATGGGTGCTGTATTTGCAATGTTTGCTGGATGATATTTCTGATCACCAAAAATGTTAGGTTTCAATTACGATTTAAATCTAGCTAAAGTACAATTCTGACTATTATTCATAGGAGTTAATGCTACATTCTTCCCTCAACATTTCTTAGGATTACAAGGTATGCCTAGAAGAATAAGTGATTACCCTGATGCTTTTGCAGGATGAAATTTAATTAGTAGTTGAGGATCTATAGTTAGTGTAGTAGCTGCTTGACTATTCTTATACATTATTTACAAACAATTAGTAGAAGGTAAAGTAGCAAGCAGAAATCCTTGATTAACACCTGGATTCTATACAGATATATTACAAGCTAATTTAAATAGAAGTTATAGTAGTTTAGAATGAGGATTATCAAGCCCACCTAAACCTCACGCATTTGTGAGTTTACCTTTACAAAGTTAAATATTATAATCCCCTGCGCAAGCTAGGGTACATATTTTAGTAGCTTATAGCTATAAAATTAATAATAACTAATTTAATAAATCGAAATACCCTTTATTTATATTAGTAACTTAAGACTATTAGCCTAGCGACCAATTAGTGCGAAGTTAACGAAGCTTATTATAAATAAGGTATTTCAAGTCTCATTAGCTCAATGGCAGAGCATGATACTTCTAATATCTGTATCTTAGTTCGAGTCTAAGATGAGACTAAATTCCCTAATAATAAATAGTCTATTAATTATAAAATATTTCTGGCTATTTTTGCATCTATAAGTACAAAGTTTAATACTAATATAATTTGAGATATAACTCCTAAGTAGATATAGCCTTATAAATTATATTTACCCTTCAATTTTATGATTTTATTTATTAATTTAGTTATATAATTTAATTCATAAAAGATTAGAAATAAGAAGTAAGGAACAAAATACTAAATATACTTCACATATACTAGACAAAGTTAATCAATTTATAGTCCCATAGGACCTAAGATTGAAGTTTTTAATCTTTGTTTTTAACATTAAAGTATTATTAACTTTTTATGATTAAAATGGGAACATTGACCATAGAATAAGTAAAATTAATAATGAAATGAAATTACCAATAACAGTTATTTCACTTATTGAAAATTTATTATTACTACTACCTGCGTTATTAGCAGTAGCTTACGTAACTGTAGCAGAAAGAAAAACTATGGCTAGTATGCAAAGAAGACTAGGTCCAAACGCTGTAGGTTATTATGGACTTCTTCAGGCATTTGCAGATGCTTTAAAATTAATATTAAAAGAGTATGTAGCACCTACACAAGCTAATATAATTTTATTCTTTTTAGGGCCAGTGATAACATTAATATTTGCTTTATTAGGTTATGCTGTTATCCCATACGGACCAGGGTTATCTTTAGGTGATATGGAATTAGGTATATTATTTATATTGGCAGTATCATCTTTAGCCACTTATGGTATATTATTAGCCGGATGAAGTGCTAATAGTAAATATGCTTTCTTAGGATCTTTAAGAAGTACAGCTCAATTAATTAGTTACGAATTAGTTTTAAGTTCTGTATTATTAATTATTGTAATGATAACAAATAGTTTAAATTTAAACATAAATGTTCAATTCCAAAAAATAGTATGATTAGCTTTACCATTATTTTGTATTTTAATAATATTCTTTATAGGTTCTGTAGCAGAAACTAATAGAGCCCCATTTGATTTAGCAGAAGCTGAATCTGAATTAGTTAGTGGATTTATGACAGAACACGCAGCAGTTATATTTGTATTCTTTTTCTTAGCTGAATATAGTAGCCTATTGTTAATGGCAATACTAACTAGTGTATTATTTTTAGGAGGATACTTGCTAGATTTATCCTTATTTAGTTCTACTATTATAACTTTCTTAGGATTTATGGAGAATATTTTTGGTTTAGATTTAATAAGCTACACAGAAAGTTCTTCTATATCTAATCCTACATTAGAAGGAGTATATTCTGGTATTATATTAGGAATAAAAAGTAGTATGATTGTGTTTACATATATTTGAGTTAGAGCGTCATTCCCTAGAATTAGATTTGATCAACTAATGACTTTTTGTTGAACAGTATTATTACCGTTATTATTTGCATTTATAATACTAGTTCCTTCATTATTATATATGTTTGGAGTATTTTTCATAAATATAAGTTTATTCTAATCAACAAAGTTTATGTTTTCTATTATTACAAAAGGGTAGTACACTCTTTAGTATATAATGGAATCTAAGCTTTTTTCTATATAACCATGAAACGCATGTCCATAGGTATCATTCTATAATTTCAAGTTTTAAAATAATATATTGTATAATATGTTATTATTTAATAATAAATCTCTTAAAGAACTAAAGGCACAAATGACTGATTATGAATTTAATCAATGATTCTCAGGATTTACTGATGCCGAAGGAACTTTCCAAATTCGTATACACAACAATGTAATCAGTTTTAATTATTCTATAGGTCTTCATATTGATGATAAGGAGGCCCTTGAGTTTATAAAAGAAAAATTGAATTGTGGATCAGTTTATATTAGTGGAAGTAAAGTAATTTACTATTTAACTAAATTAGTTGATTTAAATGACAATTTAATACCAAATTTAGAAAGATTTCCTTTAAATGGTACAAAATACTTAGACTATTTAGCGTTTAAAGAGGCAATTTCTATTAAATTAGACAAGTCTTTATCTAATGATAAAAAACTAGAACTAATTACTGAATTAAAAAATAGTATGAACACTAAAAGAGAAAATTTTGATATGCCTTCTTTTCATAGTATAAATATAACACATTATTATTTATTAGGTCTTATTGAAGGGGAAGGTACTTTCTGCCTAAATGATGCTAAAAATATGGGTGTTTCTTTTAGTATTGCTTTAACTTACGCTCAAGCTCCTTTAATCTATGCTATTAAAAGTTTTATTGATAGTTATATGATTGAAGATACTAATTTGAAAAACTCTCCGCATTATCTTGAAATTATAAGTCAAAGATCTAGTATTAGCATTAAAAATAAATCTACTGAAAACGGTAAGCCTATTATAGAGCTTACAGTAAGACAAGTAGGTTATTTAATGGAATATCTTATTCCTATGTTATCTAATCTTAATTTTGTTACTAAAAAATATTATGATTTCTTAGATTTCAAATGTATTGTAAATTTAATATATAAAGGTTTACATACAAAAGAAGTAGGTAAAGAACTTATACTGAAAATAAGTAAAGGTATGAATAATTATCGTTTATCTACTAATAAATCATCAAATGATAACTTAACTGTTGGTATTACACAAAATTTAATAAATGAAGTATTAAACATGGAAAATGTTTATATAAAAAATTCTGATGGATTACGTATAAATGCTTCTACATTAACTTTAGTTAAATCTCAGCTTTTTTATCTTGAAGTTGAAGATTCCAATGGTGAAGTTATTATATTTAAAGATGCTAAATCTTGTGCAGAATATTTTAGTATTACGACTCAAACTTTAAATGTAACAATATCAAAAAATTCACTTATATCAAGAAAAGGATTGCTTGATAATAAACACATAGAATATAAATTAAACCGTAAACCGTTGTAATACGCAATACGTACATAAATTTTTAGAAACTTAGTTAAAATTCATTTTTCTAAGTAGAGGGTGGAAGGGCGGCAATAACAATTTATATAGAAGTACCTTAGTGTAGACTTAAAGTTATATCTAATACCTACAAGGCAAGTATTTTATTAATGTGTATTTTAACAAGTATTTTGTTTTTAGGTGGTTATTTATTACAATTTGATTATATTTATTGATTTGATTTATTAAATTCTATTTATGCTAATGTATTTAATATAGAATGAATAGTATCATCAGAATATTTTGCATTAAGAGAATTATTAACTAGTTCATCTGTGGATGGATTATTATCTAGTATAACTTTAGGTATAAAAAGTTCAATAATGGTATTTATCTTCATTTGAGTGAGAGCATCATTTCCAAGAATTAGATTTGATCAATTAATGTCATTCTGTTGAACTGTTTTATTACCTATCCTATTTGCATTTATAATATTAATTCCATCTTTATTATACATGTTTGGTATTTTCTTTATAAATATAAGTTTATTTTAAATATGTATTTATTATAATAGAGTGTTTACATTTTCTCTTATAGTAAAAGGGTAATCTACTCTTTAGCCTTTAATAGAAAAATATGCTTTCTTTTTATTTATTATAGCCATGAAACGCATGTCCATAGGTGTCATTTCATAATTTAAAGTTTTAAAATAATATCTTATACAAGATGTTATTATCTTCATTATTAACTGTACCTGTAATTGGTACAATTATAGTTTCTAGTATAGACTCATACAAAAAAAGTTCAGTGGTTTATACAAAAACTATAGCATTAGTTACTAGTATAATAAATTTAATTATATCTTTAATTATATTTATATTATTTAATAGTAGTACTAATCAATTTCAATTTGTACAAGAGCATTATAATGTACAATCTTTTGATATTTATCTAGGTGTAGATGGTATATCAATATATTTTATATTATTAACAACAATAATAATGCCTATAGCATTATTATCTAATTGAGATTCTATAAAGGAAAATGTTAAATCTTATTTAATAATAATGTTATTATTAGAAACATTGTTATTAGCTGTATTCTTAGCATTAGATATAATGGTATTCTATATATTCTTCGAAAGTATATTACCTCCTTTATTTATATTAATAGGTATATTTGGTTCAGATAACAAAGTAAATGCTAGTTATTACTTTTTCTTATATACATTATGAGGATCTTTATTCTTATTATTATCTATTTTAAGTACTTCATCTACTATGGGAAGTACAGACTTTGATACATTATTTAAACTTAATTTTGAATATAAAACTCAAATATTCTTATTTATAGGTATATTTATAGCTTTTGCTGTAAAAACACCTACAATCTTTTTAAATGGTTGATTATTAAAGGCTCATGTTGAATCACCTTTGGGTGGAAGTATAGTTTTAGCTGGTATTGTATTAAAATTAAGTTTATATGGTATATTTAGATTAATGTTACCTATGTTACCTAAAGCTTGTTTAGATTATACTTTTGTAGTTTATACTATAGCTGTTATAACAATAATATATGCTAGTTTTAGTACAATAAGAACAACTGATGTAAAAGAATTAATAGCCTATAGTTCTGTATGTCATGCTGCTGTTTATTTAATAGGAATATTTAGTAATACTATACAAGGATTAGAAGGAAGTATAATTTTAGGTTTAGCTCACGGATTTGTATCTAGTGGTTTATTCATATGTGCAGGTGGTGTATTATATGATAGAACTGGAACTAGAAGTATATATTTCTATAGAGGTGCTACTCAACTAATGCCTATATTCGCTATATTATTCTTTATATTATCTTTAGGTAATTGTGGTGCTCCTTTAACTCTTAATTTCATAGGTGAATTTATGTCTCTTTATGGAATAATAGAAAAATTACCAGTATTAGGTGTATTTGCTTGCTCTTCTATAATATTCTCTGCAGCTTATACTATTTATCTATTCAACAGAACAGCTTTTGGTGGATCTTTCACTAGATTCTTAGAAGAAAGTGTATACGATGTAAATAAAAGAGAATTCATCTTATTATTTATATTAGTTGCATTTACTGTAGTATTTGGTGTATACCCATCTTTAATTTTAAACGCGTTAGATTATTCTATGAATAGTTTAATATATAGTGTATAATATAAATTACATGATTTTTACTAAATTACGGTTATTATTTTAAATAAAAAACACGTATTACATAATAATAAAGAAAGATAAATATGCCACAATTAACACCTTTTTATTATATGAACGAAATAGTATTTGCTTTTGCAATAATAGTAATACTATTATTCATACTATCTAAATACATACTACCAAGAATAGTACGTTTATTTTTATCACGTATGTTTATTAATAAAATATAATATAATTATTTAATTATATTTCTTCCCCGAGACCAAAAAAATCATTATATAATCTTTTTAATAGGCTCGGTTGTTTCATGCCCTCAAATTCTATTTTCCTAAACCTTAAAAAAAAATAATCTTAAATAAGAGTATTTTTAGGATTTTAGAAAAAAGGGTCAGAAACTAGCAGGGATAAATCTTTTTATGTAAAAGAATAAATAATATATTTATTCTTATTTGCAGATATTCAGTTATTTAAAGATATATATATAATAGTAGTAACATATACTACTAAATGTTTTCTAACAAAAATTTATTCACAGAAATAAGAAGTCCTTTAGATCAATTTGAAATAAGAGACATATTAAATTTAGAAGTTTTAGGTGGTAATTTACACTTATCTTTAACAAATATAGGATTCTATTTAATTATAGGAGCCTTAATAACACTAATATTAAGCTTAGTAGCTACAAATTATAACAAATTAGTTAGTAACAACTGATCTATAGCTCAAGAATCTTTATATGTAACAATACATAATATAGTTACAAATCAAATAAATGCTAGAAGTGGACAAATATACTTCCCATTTATTTACACTCTATTTGTATTTATATTAATAAATAATTTAATTGGAATGATCCCTTATAGCTTTGCATCTACAGGTCATTTTGCCTTAACATTTGCTCTTAGTTTCACAATAGTATTAGGGGCAACAATTTTAGGATTCCAAAAACATGGATTAAAATTCTTTTCTTTATTAGTACCAGCAGGTTGTCCTATAGCTCTTTTACCTTTATTAGTTTCTATTGAACTTATCTCATACCTTGCCAGAAATGTGTCTTTAGGTTTAAGATTGGCTGCCAATATAACAGCAGGTCATATGTTATTAAGCATATTGAGTGGATTTGTTTATAATATAATGAATTCAGGTATAATCTTCTTTATATTAGGATTATTACCATTAGTATTTATTATAGCATTCTCAGGTCTTGAATTTGCTATAGCATTTATACAAGCACAAGTGTTTGTAGTATTATCTAGTTCTTATATAAAAGACGGATTAGATTTACATTAATAAAAACGATCGTACTAAACATATTTCTAGCTTGCTTTGCTACGCAAAAGTTATGCTTGCATAAGTGTTTAGCACATATATAAATATTAAGTGAAAGTAAATAGTAATTAAGGAAAATTATACAAACAATAAAAATCTATCCTTTTATAGCAAATGTGCTATCAATGGAATAATGAAAATTATAAAATAGAATTATAGAAATTAAAGAAAAATAGTTAATTATTTAAAAAAGAATAGCGAACAGTTATAATTTAAATTAGAATAGTAAAAAAAAATATAACATTATATAGTTTATTACTATCCTTATATTATAAAATTTATCATCATATAATTTTAGATCTTATAGTGATGTAAAGAAATTTACATTAAATTAATAGTTGAGTTTGGTGATGGCTCTGATTGAATGCTGTCCAAGTGCTTGACACATGCTAATCGAACGTTTTAATTTTCTTAATTAAAAAGTGGTGTACAGGTGAGTATATGGATATTCTTCGCCGGCCTTAAAGTGAAGGTAAATCCTTCATAATAAATAAAGGGAAACTAAAAATTCCCGCTTTAAGAGGATAATAAATATCTTCGGGATAGGTAGTAGTTAAGGTGATGGCTTAACTAGCCTAAAACTCTCGTAGTCGAAGCTGAAAGGTTGATCGACCACATTGGGTCTGAAAAAACCCCAATGCAAGTTAGTACAGCAGTGAGGA
>JARFTM010000209.1:0-51378 GCA_030278935.1 Trichoderma polysporum | reverse complement strand
TAAGATAAAAATACTTATAATACTTTTATTTATTATATAATTATATATAGTTTAATAATAATATAATAAGAAAAATACTTAATATAAAACATAAGAAGTCATTATTACTAGTAATTAGCTTATATAAAAAGGCAGCGTATATAAAAATAATTAATAATAATAAAGCAATTATAAAGCAAATGTATATAGTAATATAAATATTAATGCCACTATTTGTATATTATCAATAATACAAAATAGAATTATTATAAAGTAAACATAAAATACTTTCGTTATTGATACGAAAGACGCAAAATGAATTTCACAACATTGCTGACTAGTACTATACACCCTTGAAAGAACCCCCCTGTTAGCATGTCTGCAAACCTAACCAATTACATACTACCTTTAACCCTGGCTACGAAGTACGAAGTACACGTATCCAGAGTTACGAGAAAAACATGCTGTACTGTACAAGCAATTTCTCTTCCTTATGGTGACTGTTCATTATAAAAGAGCTATTGGGACAGTAGGTGCGAGCTATTCTTCACTCTGCTTCTCAATCTTCACTCGGCGTCTGCAGTTGTATTACTACTCTCTCCAACTTTCTACATTCTAAATTAACATAATGCCATTCATCCCTCTTGAACCTGCCAATGTGCAGCTGCCACCTCAATCTTTGAAAAGTGGTTTCATAGACTTGCAAACTAGCAAACCACGAGCTCGAGAGAGAATGAACCTCTTACTGCAGGCCTCAGATCCGAATGGAACGCCACGGCGCAAATCGTCCGTTGGAATTCACCCTCCGCCATCAAAATCCGTAATAGATAAGGCAGCAGCAGCAGCGGTTATATTAAACCGCTACCGTCTTGAATATCAAAATGACTGGGATATGCCAGTATCAGTGCTAGCCTCAAAAGAGCTCATAAAAGGGTTCATCGATCGCAACGAGTCGATTGAACTCATTTTACCAGCGTTTCCTTTCAAGTCGTCTAACAGATCACACAAGGTCCTTGGTTCGCTTCCAGATGAAGCAGAACGTGTTTCTCTCTTGCATCTCAATGGGCTTTGCGAATCCATCAAAGAAGCCACAGAAAACAACTGTCACCTAACCATCATTTCTGATGGAATATCGTACAATGGTATTCTGCACTTATCCTAGCTGATGTCAGCCGAAATATAGATGCATGCTTACGCTTCCTTCTTAGATCTCTTGGACGTATCTGATAGCGAAGTGTGGACGTATGGCCAGGCTCTTCGCTCTATGGCCCAGGAAATGGGATGCGACAACATACGATTCTCACGCATATATGAGTTGTTGGGAGCAGAATATGAGCACTATAGCACAATCACAGAGGAGGAATATCTTGCTATGGTTCCCGAATTTCGAGAAGGGCTTGAAAGAAATCTCCCTGAAGGGTACAATGTCACGGAACAAATTTCGAATAATGCCGACGTGACTGCTACATATCGCGGGTATAAGAAGTTCTTAGAGACAGAACGTGACATTAAGCTCGGACGGTCGAGAGCAGAAAAAGAGAACGCTGAGATTGCCAAGCGGATGTTACGACGTGGTAAGGTAGGTTACAATCACAGGAGAATGAATCATAAATGCCGGTGTAAATACAAAGCTAACCTTTTCAAGGCCTTCGCCGAAGCCATTTTGAAGACATTTCCTGTCTCTATTCGTTTATCAATTCATGCATCTACAGATGTGAATAAAATCTCCATTGGGCTACTGCCACAGGATAATGAGGTACCTATGACGCCGTGGCATGGCGCCGTGGTACGCAAGATTGATGGAACCATTACCATGATGCATGCTTATAAAGTTTTGGCCATATCTCACGAGATAATTTATCAAGAAGGCCGGCCAATGTATTTCCGAGAGCGGTCGGATCTATTCTCATGGAATGATAAGGACTTGGACTTTGAATATCTTTACCCGACGGGCATAGTAGTTCGACCACGATACTCTCAATCTGTTAAGGACGCACTCTGTACTATCGACATGCAGAAGGTCCGCCAGCTCTCTGAGCTGTGTTCGCCTGTTGTACTCCGCGGCTTTAAGGACACTAGAGACCGCCGCGCATTTACTGCCAAAGCATATGATCTTGGGACAGTTTTACCCTGGAAGTCAGGCGTAATCCAGGAAGTCAAGGATGAGGGCAATTCAGATGCCTCCAGCAACAGTGTTGTCTCAAAGGAGGCCATGCCTATGCACTATGACGGCATGTTCAAACTGGTATCCGTAAAGGATGAAAAGACAGGCGAAGAGAAACAGGTTTCAGATGTTCCACGGTTCCAATATTTCGTGTGTCAGGCAGCCGCACCACTAGGAGACGGTTATACCCTCTTCGCATCCTCGCCTCACTTTGTGCGCCACTTACCACAATCCTATAACATCAAGAAACTATCCAAGATCCGTTGGAGCACCCATAGCCATGGTTATTTTCAACATGATCTAAGTGATCTGCCACTCATCGTGCCACATCCAACATTAGGGACTCCATGTGTTCGTTGGCTTCAGCCGTGGCCTCACTGGAGAACCGCTTACAATTCCCACGATATTAGTATCGACAACGGCTCACAGAATCTCATTTCTTTAATTGATTCCGTTCTATTCGATCGTCGAGTCTGTCTTTATTTCACTTGGGAAAAAGGCGATGTATTGGTATCCGACAATTTTTCGATGCTGCATACCCGTACTGCATTCAAGGGAAATTGTGATCGCGAACTCTGGCGTATCCATGTTGATTAAATTTGTGTTGTAGCATTTATATTTTTTCCCCGTTATCTTTTACTCCGTAGTTTAAATTAATTTGACCAGCTGTTAGAAATCCTTTTTTTTTTTAAAAAAAAAATTGAAAAGAAAAGAAAAAAGATAAAAATGTCATATTGCGCAATAAACTGGTATCTCTCATATAAGCACTAGCAAGCTGCAACTGGATTGAATCTGCTATACCAAACCACGCCTGGTTTTAAATTCATTGCACAAAGGTGGTTATCATTAATACGACTTTTGTTATGCTCTCTACACCCCACTTAAAGTTTATTGACCCAGCACCCAAGCTTCAATTAGCGTCACTGATTTATACTCAGATCACTGCATTATAGCGGCCATGCGCTGTGATATATAATAGAGTCGCTATATATGCGCCATAAATTAATTTTTCATTCGTTGAAAGATATTGGAAATTTTTTTTTTTGATTTAGTTGAGACAGTAAGAGGCTTGGTTAAGCGTTACTGCGTGAACATTATTATTGAGTCCTCCTAGTTGGACAGACAAAAATTCCTATTTAAACAGATGTACGGAGTAGCCTGTGTAGACCTAGTTTTTATAGGCTCACCCCGCCGCCTATGCTTTACACTTAACACAGTATAAAATAATTGCTTCTTATGTGGCTAATAAAACACTATATAAGATATAACTTTTATTGTTCTTATCTATTTTTTCAGCCACAGCCGGAAATTATCTATTACTTTATTTTATGATGGATTTTAACCACCTTGATGGCTTTCTAGGCCTGCTGCACTCATTAGAGCTTACTGAAGCCGCTGGGCTTGAAGAAATCTATCGTTTTTATTATGAAGATGCATTCCCGCACTTTATAGAGTGGCTAGAGCCTGAAGAATTTAGCGAGGCTGTAGAATCACAACTCCCTTAAGATAACGATCCTGAAGAAGTTGTAAGAATCCTGCGGCTGCCGCCGTCAGCGATATACGACTTGTTTGATGACCTCTTGGCTTTTTATAAGCATTCCATTGTCATAATGGCGCTGCTGTAAGGAAATTGGAGAGCGCTAGCCCTTGTGAGATAAATAGAATTAAAACTCTGATATACTATATCTTTGTCTATGACCGGGCAGGAAATATAGCCTTTATAAGCACTGGAATTTGAAAGAGCTTAATGCAGAGGACCGACTGCTTGTTTAAAATTATATAACGGTCAGTTATGTCGCTGTTAATCTCCTTGCATAGCAGCATCGCCTTGTAGTCGCTGCGATGCCTTCGCGCTTGATCCTTTTCCCTAGTCGCCTGAATCCCTGCACCGGCAGCTTTATTTAATAATATGCTCTGCCCTGTGCCTACGTTATGTTCGAGAAGTTGGAAGCTAGCGAGGCACTTTATAAAGAAGATGTCTACCCCCGATGGTGGTTAACCAAGCCGCTGGTATGATTTCCTTATAATTTCTATAAGAATCCTACTAACTAAGATGTATTAAGATATTGAGGAGCCACTGCTTCGAATTCGCGATCCCATATCGTTCAGAACCTCCGCGGCCGACCTCGCTTTCCTAACAATAATAAGATGACTGTTCCGTCAAGCCTTAGGGCCGATGACGGCAAAGAAGATCAACAGCAGCAGCAGCAGCGGCAGCGGCTAAGTCAGCAGCCCTTGCAGCGCCGCTTGAATCCAAGCATACGGCGACTTCGATTGCAATTTGAGGTCGAAGGAGATATAGGATCAAGCCGGGGCTGGGGCCGGAGTTAGGGCCGGAGCCGGAGTCAGGGCCGGGGCTGGGCTTCCCCTTCCCAGTCGACTAGAAGTTCACAGTCACAGCAAAATTCACAGGCGAATAGAACTACAAGAGGACGCTCTAGAGGATCTAAAGGCATGCAGTCTATAAGGTTAACTGCCCTCGCTGCCGCCGCCTTGGAAGTTGAGGAGGTTATCCCGGCAACGCAGCCTGATGCCACACAATTAAAGGAGCCGGACGAACTAGCCGGCCTGTAGTATATGTAGATTCAATAGAAAACACCAAAAAAAGCATAATTGAACGAATTGGCTGACCTGAATTTCCTTTTGATGATTTCTATCGCCTAAGGTTATATAATTTTAATTGACGATATAATATACCAGTGCGCGGCACTGTAATTTGGTGTGGGGGTATGGCAATTGAAATCTTGGGGTGAAAATAGTCAAGGGCACAGACCACATCTGTTCAAATATGAATTTTTGTCTATCCAAAGAGGAGGCCTCTATATTATTTACATTCTTTCTACTTATGTATTCTACTAATTATTTAATACCAAGTTCTTTGTCTTTTCAACGAAGCCATTTCCACCAACGGCCTTCTTACCAGCAAGCCTCTCTTCCCTTTCAGATAAGCTCCCGCTGTTCTCCGGATCAAAGAATGGCCTCTCTCCATGGACGGCTGTGCGCTTCCCTTCTCTCAGTTCAGTATTATAGCCGCCTGGTACAGCCTTGTGAGCGATAACCCTATTGTCCCAAAAGGCCACCGAGCCTGGGGTCCATTTCCAGCGAACCGTTATATCGTCTGCATTAGAGAGGTGCTCCCGGAGAATGGCAAGGATATGCTGGGATTCCTGAGCGTTGAGCTCTTGGATGAGTTCAACAAATGTTGGATTATAAAAGAGAGACTTGAGGCAGGTTTCAACAAATAGACAAATTGAGAATGCCCCATTCGGCTGGTGTTTCGAAACGCGGCTTGATATGACACATCCAGAGATATGTACATGTAGAATCTATCGCTATACTAACACAACATGACGACACCGCGCTCTAATATTACATAAAGGATTCATCTCGATAACGGCGAATTATATACGTAGAATTGATAATGACGACGGCCGTCGATCATTTACCCGAACGCCGATGCGTTTGATTGCGCACGGGGGAAGGCTGTTGATATGGAATCAATTCTCTGTATTCGTCGGTTGGCAACTTCTAGGGCTGACTAAAGGCCGTGACATCATTATAAGTTGAGAATGCCATTTGTATAAAAGCAGACTGGTAGGAACTGGGTTATGAGTGAGATACCAACCTAACAATCATTATCAGATGAAATACAAAAAAAGATTATCCAGTGGTCTAATTGCGGCTAGGGTATGATACTGTTTCCATAGTAAAGGCGTGCTTCATGTGCAGAATCCGATTGATACGCGCAACGTTGTGTGACAGCAGTGAATTGCGTCTTCAGCGATGGAACACTAATAGGAATAATAAAAACAGCAGTGAATAGTAAATGTATAGTAATTGTATATAGATTTGAAGGTGATTACTCTTTTATGGGTATGAGAGGTAGCTATTTCTATGGCCAGGTAATCCCTTCTCACAGCAACATCTTTGCTCGTTTTATATACGAATCTTTTAACCAATGCGACCATAGCAATGGAAAGCCCAACTCCAGTGGAAATCTTCTGCGGTATGAGTAATTCTACAAAACCATATGCGTTAGTGTCTACATGAACAGCTCATTGCAAGATAGTGTTCTCCTCGAACCGGCTAGTTAACCCTGGTTACATTTCAATTACGTTCACCGTGAACCTCAATCAGGTTACATTAAGGATGTTAAGGATGTTACGCAGTATTATGATTTATAATTAAAATATCTTTCGTTATACCTGCTTCATGCGTTTAAGAACGGCGTGTGAGAGAGAAATTTCCCTTTAACCTGTATATTACTGGTATTGAAGCTATTACAGCACTGAGATCACCTGAGAACACCACGCCTACCATATGATCTATCCCCCAAACTTTTACCATCTGCGTGCCAAGTGTGGCATATCCGAGAAGCGGATTAAGATTTAAGCTGTTTCTTCCGCGCTGTTTGCTGATACACTGCTAGTTCTGGCTATGTATTGGGGAATAATATAACATCAAGGGATTCTCGGAAACGTGGAAAAGATCGTTACTCCTCAGTGTATACCTCTCAGTATTTTACTTCAGCTATTAGCATATCGGGATAGCTTTGCGTGATGACGGCAATCACCAAAGGTCGACAGCATATTGTCAAATATTTGTCCTCTCAGATGTCCACAGCCTTGTTCAGCTCCGTATTGCCAGAGTTTTATAATTATACCCCCCTAGGTACGCTTGCAGGAGGGCTTATATCCAACGTTCGGGGGTTCTACTCGAAACCGTCTTGCTATTGATACTGACTATGTTATAGACGCAGAAGAGGTCTGCCCGTGAGTAGGAAAGGGAGTTTTATATTGCTATTCTCAATGCTTATGTGGTTAGTATACTTAGATCCAGGATACTATGGTATACAATAAGCCGCAGTGGAACCCTCCTTTTTGGCTTGTACTTTACAAGATTGGATTCGGACCAGTATGTGCAGGTTACAAGCAGATTGCCAGCCAATCGGGCTCTTCGCAACATTATAACTTAAGCGTAAATAAGCTGACGCAAAATTTACAGAAAATTGATACGCATCATGGGCCGCCTTGTCAAAGTAGCGCTCTTACGTACAGTATAACCGGCGCCGCGGAGCAGTGGTATTGTCGCAAGCAGTCTCCACTGAGACAATCTAGGCCATGGGAAACCAAGCACACAATATTCCGTGGGAGACTCTCACCTCAAATCTCAAGTTTCGCCTCCAATACACCCGCTACAAAGGTCAAACAAATCTCTTTCCATATCACAAGCCAGGCCAAGGCAAGCAGTTGATGTTCTTCGCACGAACTTTTTCGCGTACCATCCAAACAGCCGTGCAAAGCGAGCGCGCAAAGTATCCCGCTATCTACAACGCTGCGTCGCCCGACAAAATCGTCATCTCTCCCGAGGCGGCGAGGAAAATAGACGCTACAGTTCGCAGATACCAGTCCACAGGCCTTCATCTTGCAAACGAACAGACATGTCTCTTCCAACGTGGGAGACCTCAAATGCTACAATGTTGCACATGCCCACTCAGCGTAGAAGAGAGGCGCATGTCGCTCTGGCTCCGAGACCCTTTTCAGCATGGTAGCCACTACGGGGTTTATTATAGTGGTTCTGGTAGCAATGGTGCCATCGAGCTGGCTGAAACTCTTCTTGTGCAGGGTCAGATGGATACCCTTTTCTGCATCAACAGTCACCCGTCCATAGATATGATCTCAGCATGGCAACTGGAACCTCGAAATGGTGGAGAGATGCTAGACTTTGCAGAGCTTGTGCGATCTACACTCATGAGCTACATTTGCTTAAAACGTCTTCTTCCTCAAACCAGAGACTTACGATGCCAAATGCCAAGTTGCATATTGGAAGAAATATAATCATGAGACGATGGCAAAGATTGCGCATGTGGATTATCGCATGTGGATCATCGCATGACCACTGGCTATCAAAAGATGCTGAGTAGGTGTACAGGGCAGAGGCAGTTTGACATGCACACATACCTACATCGACAATTTTTCGGTATCGGACCTGACATGTATTGCGGCACAGACTGGCGGAGTGTCCATGCGGGGACGAACTGTACTTTCAATCCTGCTGCTCCTGGCAATTTACACGCTGCTTGTGGGGGTGAGAATAACCCTGTGAGATCAGATATTTCCCTCGTTATTGTTTACCTTGGATGGAAAGGATTATCCACAGAGCTTGCTTTGCACGTGCTAGATCTTGCAGCTTACACTCCACATAGAAGACTGCTGATGGGAGGAGACCCATTGCATGTGAAAAATGCTACAGAATTGTGAAAGTACTGATTTCCTGTTGGAAGCTACTGATCTGGAGCGACGTTCTAGCTATGGCAGGCGGATACAAAATAAACTGGATATACGAGATTACGCATTCCATCTTCGAGCTCTGGGGGGTCAGGGGTCGGGACATGGTGTCAAGGGGCTGAGACGATGAAAGGGGAGCAGGCTCCCTTGGCTTGGATATGCCAAAATATGGATTTGTATAATGCACAGCCCTTCCTATGCTGGATTCTGGCCCCCTTCCTGCACTCTTATCTGACCTTGGATGCTCAGCGCATCAGCCCGGCTATTGTACGCCTACTAAATCATTTGCTTTCAATTTCTTTCGGTCTTTTGGCTATGGTTTCAGCTTGAAGCTTAGCACAATCTTCTGTATCGATTTTGATATTAATATTGTGCAAGAAGTGATCCAAAGATCTCCCAGTCCCACTTAACTAACCAGGGCTAGAACACCAAGCTTCAGTGGGCTTCAGCGGACATTAGCAACGCTAAATAACAAGTCATATATCAAATACTCTAAGCAGCCTCCTATGAATCTGTGACTTTTGGCAAAAGACTACTTCTATCGACAGCTAGACATTGGATGGAGCTTTTAGCTTATTCGGTCCAAATAATGTCCATCGGCAACGAGTTCCACAGAGAGAATGCACTATCTTGCGCAGTTCAGTAATGAACGTCTAATAGGCCAAAGAGAGTAGACAGAAGGCTGGAAGCCGAGAATTTCTGCAGTTGCAGAAAAATGGCCACTAACATCTTGTTCTAGGGTCTCCTTTTGGTCCATGGCTCCCCTCTTCAGGCGTTCACCGCCATCTACCTTACCCAATGGTGCGTAATGTAACTGTAAAAACCCAATGTAACGTTTGCGTAATTGGCCCTGAAATAATATGTGTCAAGTGCAAGGATGAGGAAACATTTTGCCCCGTAGCGGCTGGGTCTGGGATCCCATTGCCGAGGCTACGCGATATATACCGTACAGCACAGTACGCTATAACCTATGACCTCAGGGCTAGGAATTAGTAGAAGTAGTAACTAAAAATTTAGTTATGAGGTTTGACTAAAGCCGGGTTTATTACAGTATTTTTTGTTAGAGAATTTTTTCCTTCTTTTCTTGTTTCTTTTAGTTGCTAGCAAGCTATCTACACTAATAAATAGTATGTAGACCTGCGCACTTTAGTTAGGAAGTGCATTGAGTTTTTTGTTGCTGCGTAGCTAAGAACCAAATGCTGAGAACTAAATTTCTAAACCTACATTAGTAAATGCTCTGTAGTCATAGAGGTAGTGTTGTAATACACAGGCTGCTTTTCGGCTCTCAACTCGTAATCGTAACTTCTCCTTCCACAGCTACCATTGTAAGTCGCTAATTACACACTGACTGGGCGCAAACTGGGATTCCAAATAAAGTTTCCATTTTAATTGGCGATGCACTGTTATGAATATTAACTTTTCCTTGCCGACTCGGCTATTTATATTGCACTTATTGTCTGGATTTGTGCCCAGCGCAACAGGAAGAAATCGGGAGTGAATTGTTCTCCTTAGGTTGAAAATATACTATTTCATTACTATTTTATAGACCACAAGCCACCTGCGCCAAATCTCCTGCAACTTCTTTAACAAGCCATCGGCTGTTATTATAAGATATAATGTTGGAGGTGTGGTTGTTTAAAAGTTCGCTTTAGCGCATTTAGACATATTAAAGGGCTTAATTATAGTTAATATGCCAATTATACCTGTTTTTCTCCTATTAATTAAATTCAACAGCTACCAGCAACAGCTATTAGAATATACAATCCTATACTACGCATACCAGCCAGGTCAACTGAAGAATATCTCTACTATAGTCCAGCATATTATAATAAAACCTATAGGGGCAAGATTGCCGATTATCTTCAAACGTCCCCGCTCTATAGAATGCTTGACTTTTACAACAAAAATTTCCCTTCCCCACCATACAGACACAATCTCAGCACAGACAGTTTATCTCAGACAGTCCCTAGCAGTATTTTCTAGGGGGAACTTGATCCATATTTCTCTCCGGCAATACTCAATGGCCTTGAGGCCTGGTTTGACTACGGAATTAGGTTGGTTACAATTCCGGGCGCTGGTCATTAGTCTTTCAGAGACCAGCACGCTCGGTTTGATGCTGAGCTGAAGTCCTTCCTCAACTTCCTCGAATATTAGCGCTCTCCTCCCAAATAATTGAGTGCTCCACCACCAATATGTAGAAATATGCCACAGCCATAGACACTACACTATATAGATTCTTACTTTACTGCTAAGATTCATCTTTTAGCAGTTACTCTATCGCTATGTCACCGAATAGTCGTATAATAATTAAATTGTATATTTATTGCTACTTACTAGAAGGCAGCCTTTGAGAATGTACCTCAATAAAGTGTTCGTTCTATCCTCCAAAAAATACAATTGGGCGCCCTGATTCCACCGGTATGGTTGAATTCGCCTTGCACACGCCCATATAATGAGTGTGTAACCCCAACTAAAGAGAATCGTTCCAATTCCATTTCCGTGACAAATCCACCTAGGTCGACATAATCGCTAAGATGCTCATCGGACATATGTCCAATCTCTGAACATACCCTGTTCACGGTATACTCTGGTTTGTTACTTAATGCGAGATACAATAAGCATACTCGTATTTGCGGACAGTAAAAGGTGATTCTATTTAGCGCAATTGTGACTCAAAATTATAGGGCCTACAGGCTAGACCAAAATGCCTCCACTGCCTAGAAAAAGTGCAAAGAGTGAGCAGCCTTCACTACAAGTACATAAAACTTTGCTGAGGGATATGTATTGAGGTCTAGGGCTTTTTCTTTCAACTTTTTGCAACTTGCCCAGTGTAATTCTCATAATTACAATTGCATCAGCGATAGTAGGATTCCCAGAGGACCCTGCTCCCATCGCGAAAAATTATGACCCCGAATTTAAAGAAAGGCATAAGTCGCCGGCCTCATCCGAGCAACAGAAACAGTTTACGTCCTGGATCCTTGGCCAAGAAAAAAAAAAATCAATTTCTTTATATAGCGTTAAGAAATCGATTCAAGATTAGTTTGCGTAGATATTACTGTTCAAATAACATGAGCATTATTTCCGCGCGGCCATTGAGGAAAAGCCAGTGATCAGGCTCAGGTTAGCCGCCCATGCCTCCTCCTATTCTAAAGTATATTGGACAGCTGCATATGTAGGTAGACCTGTATGAAAATAATTCAACATATACCGTTTGCGCTGTTGCTCAATCCAGGAGACTATTAGGTAACGCCAGGTCTAGGTAATCTGCCAATTTAGTCGTCATTGCCATGAGTCCAACAGACCGCTCAATACTGGTGAGATGCCACAGACTGTTATAGAACCGCTAAGATTCTTCATATTGGAACTCAGAGCGACGTAGGCTAGATAGTAAGTGATTTGACTAAAGCTAATCTAAGCACACTCTGGTTGCCTGGCTTCCTGAAGAAAGATCGATCTATCGCAGTCTTAAGTTCCAATCGAGCCATGTCAAAACATCGGACTCTTTCAACAATGCCTCAAACATGTAGGTCATCGTAAAATTGGCCATAATCCATCTGATACCTGATAAGCCCAATTATGATGGTGGTTCATGGCACGTTGAAGGTAAGATTCATGAGCACATGTTTACTACAGCGCTCTACTATTACGATAGTGATAATATCACCGACCATCGCTTTGACTTTCGAACTGTCGCCAATGACGACACTATCACTACAAAAGTTAGTTACGAGCAAGATCACCGTGAAAAATTAACGCATTATTTTGCCGTTATTCTTGATAGTACCATCCAAGATATCGGAAGCATTCTGACACGGCCTGGTCGCGTCTTATTTTCCTCCGATTGTATACTAACCATATCAGTCCCTTCCCCTCCGCTAGTCCTTTCGCCCTGCACATCGCAAAATCTTGTCGCTCTTTCTAGTAGGCTTGACAATTCCCATTATATCTACTTCCAATGTTCTTCCCTAATAGTGCCACTGGTGGCCGCAGAAGATCCACAGTTCACGAAGCCGATCTCCCTCAGATCCATGGCGGCGGAAAAAAACGATTTCCCTATTAAGGAGGATGTGGCAAAACAACAAAGAATGGGAAATAGGTATCAAAACACGGTAAATACTCAAACTGGGCATATAGATTGGGACTTTGTGAACAGTAGAAGTACCATACTAGAAGGAAATTGAAATTTACTGTTCGTAAATTTTCTACAATAAAATCGATTCAATAACCCCCAAGCGAATTAATTCTGCCTCAGGTAGAAAGCAAAGTAGGTATACACTGTAGATATTGTAGAATGAAGCTTATAATTAAGGCTAAATCCTGCGACCATCTGAAAATGGAAATATGCTTAAATTTATTTCGGGTACCTTTGAATACGATATTTTCGATCTATGTTGCTTTGCTTTAATTCAATTAAATTCCACATTACTTTTATCTTTTTTATGAAAACTAGCGCTTTTCTTGAACATTCTAGGAACCCGGTAATTTGAGTGGGAGTCTTTGTAGCTGTGGCGAACTTTCTTGACTATTTTTTCGATACCTATCTAGCTAAATTTAACTTGCATAACTATAAGCGCTGTATATAATGGAGCACACCCATGTCAGCCAATAACTACTACATATGTAAGAGTATAACAAAACAAAGTACTTAGAATTTTCTCTTATTTCACTCAGCTAACTGCAAGAGGAAGTTCAAAACAAATCTCATGGAGTGGAGAACTCTGTCGAACTCTTGGCAGAACGTCGGTGTGCAAATGCAGCTATAAGCCTCCAATAATTTCATCAAATACGGGGTAGACTAATTCTGAAAAAACTTTCAGCTCTATAAGAGGGGTAAGTCTTGCAGATTTTTGAAAAAAAAAAAAAAATGGTCTTGGAAATAGATGTACCTGTAGCTGTCAATTTTTAGGACATCTTCTGCCAGACTTGAATGTCCTTTTAAAAATGCCAATACGCCATCTACTCGGAGCCGCTTGGGCAACCGGATCTGCAATGGCTGTTTCGGTGTCATGCCCCGCTAACTTGCCATTGAGCTGTCACAATACCACCGCTACCGCTGATACTTGTTGCTTCAATTATCCCGGCGGCGAGCTTCTTCTGACGCAGTTTTGGGACACTAATCCATCCACGGGCCCTAATAACTCATGGACTATCCACGGGCTTTGGTAAGATGCTCTGGTCGTCACCATTAGTATACTGGCTGTTTGTTGAACTAACCACCTAAGCAGGCCAGACAACTGTGATGGAAGTTATGCACAATATTGCGATGCTTCAAGAGAATACACCAATATAACAGCAATCCTTCAAAAAGCAGCTCCTTGTACTCTCACGTATATGCAAACATATTGGAAAGACTACCAAGGCAACGACGAGAGTTTTTGGGAGCATGAGTTTGGCAAGCATGCCACATGCATCAGTACCCTTAATCCTGAGTGCTATCCCGATTATCAGCCTACTCAAGAGGTACCCGACTTTTTCAAGCGAGCTGTGAGCTTATTTCAGAGTCTCCCCTCGTACGACTGGCTTGCTGCAGCCGGGATCGTGCCCTCGACAGACGTTACGTATACTTTGGCCGCAATTCAGACTGCTCTCACTGCGCACCACGGACACTATGTTATCATCAACTGCAACAGTAATGGCGAACTTGACGAGCTATGGTACCACTACAACGTCCGTGGTTCCGTTCAAAGCGGTGTTTTCACCCCTGTGGATCCTGTCGGCCCTCCCTCTACTTGTGCCAAGACTGGCATAAAATATCTCCCGAAATATAGAACCACCCCCACAACAACAATCAAGACAGTTACCCGTACAGCTACAAGCACAACAAGTACTGGTGCAGTCTCGAGCACTCCACCGGGAGTCCTAGCAGGCAAGGGGTACTTATTTGTTGATACCCCCAGCACGAGTAGTGGTGGCTTTTTGATCAGCCGTGGGGCGTGGTATCGCGGCGGCGGTACTCCAGCCACCTACACTGCTACTCCAAATGCTGACGGCACTACTTTTTTTCTGAATTCAAGCAAAGGAAAATGTGCTATTTTAAGCGACTCTTCCTTGAGCTGTGACACCTCCATCTCTACTAGCAGTAGCTTTGCCTATGATGGTGTGCACCTGTCTTTCGATGGCTCAACGACATTCTTTGCGGCCGAGGTTCCAACTGGGCAAGCCCAAGGCACCGTTTACGCAACTACGCAAGTTATTTCGTTGGGGATCACGTGGAATCCTTTAACATAATGAATAGATGTTTATGATAATGATTAACAAGCCCGTTTTTAAAAATAAAACGTTATTGAGTGCCATAGTATGAGTCAATGAAAAGTAATCATGGGTGTTAATAAGGCTTTAGCTTCCCATGTGAGTTAAAATTCAGCAAGCGTACTAAGAAAAAAATAAAGACTGCAAAAGAAATTACCCAGCATATAACGACACAACACAAACCTTAAAGAATGAGTAATAATGAAGACATAAAGGCTGAAAAGTAATTAATTGTCATGGTACTTAGACAAGGGAGCTGGGCAAGCTCTATTTCTTCTTGATGGGGAAATATCTAGAGAGGAACAATATACAATTCATATACTCTGATTGGCACAAATGTGACGAGTCCAAATAGATTAAGACCAAATGCCTTAAATGAATCATTTTGACAGATCGTTGCCGCATACGGCTGCAGGCAAGCTACAACGATCCACTAAAAAGCAAGATGTTTTGGTCGTTACGCCTCGTTCATTAAACCATTTGTCTTTATTCCCTTATTCAGCTTATCCTAACTATTAGTGTCTGAAGTTGATAGGCAACCAGCTAGAGCTTGTCCGTCCGAAGTCTCGCCTAGAAGTCAGAAGTAGTAATATGGCCGGTGAACGACACGCTCGCGTAGAAGATCAGAGGCATCTGCAGTGGCAGCCACGAGGAACCAGTGGTAGATTATTATAAATATGTTCACTAGCTTGAGCAACTTGAGGTATATTTCCCGGTTGAATCAAGATGAAAGTCTCAAATCTTTATTCTCGTTGTTAACAAAGAGGGTTGCAATGAACGCGGCCATAATAGGAGAGTTCGTCCTTATATCGGTCTTATAAATTAGCTCTGAGCTGTTTATGAGACTAAAAATGAACCTTTGGCTTGATAATTCCGATAAGAACACATATGAATCAAGTCTTTAATATTCCCTATATCTTAACTTCCTCAATAAAGATACTGACAGCAAAAGAGATAGTATATAGACCTTCCTTAAATATCACTCGCACTTCACCTGGTACAATGATGCGAGATTTAGGCAAGCAAAGAGGGGCTTTACGAATAAAAGTTCGATGGTGAGAAGATATTGGTAAAGGAAAGGTTGCTGAGTTCGTTAACTGTAAGTTAAGTTTTAGAAACGACATTATAATCCAAAAAATATATATAATATAATTATATATCGATGCCATTTGCAAAATTCCACTGTTTCTGTTTATTTCTCTATGCACTATGTTTACATATTTCTATTCGCACTTGCTTTGCAATAAACATAGACTCTGTGACAAATTTTGACAAAGAAAAAGAAACATGCGAATAAGCGTATTTACACAAAAGGACTAGAGTCAACACCAGTAAGCGCAGTTTTAAAAAGATTCTTCTCAAGAATCTCCTGTCTGCGGCTCACAAGCTGCTTATAATCCCAGTTGACCCAGACGAAGCGTCCAGCCAAGAAGCTAGCTTCTTCAGAAGCCAACCAGGCTGTAAAATCACCCGTTAGGGCAGCCTCAGTGACAGCCAGTGTTTCTATGATACCAGCTTTGTGGCCCATATCAGTAGCCACAGCACCAGGATGAATGGAGATGAAGCGAGCAACATCCTGAGGAACATCGTAGGAAGCAAGCTCGAGCCAGCGAGCAAGAGCAGCCTTGCTAGAGCCGTAGGCGCTGAGGGAGGGCATTTCGAATGAGTAAGCGGCGATTGTGTTGAGGGTAATGATGACGCCAGGACCTGTCTTGGAAGCTTTGGTCTCCCGGTGCTTAAGGTAGGTCTGGGTCACAAGGACAGTGCCAAAGACATTAATTGTATAACCAGACCACCACTCGTCCAGATCGGCATCTTGGAACTTCTCGGGGATGGGCATATAGCCAGCGTTGTTGACGAGGACATCAGGGGAATCTTCAAGGCTACCGAAAAGGGCTTTTACATCATCTTTGGAAGAAATATCGGCGGCGATTGGGGTGAAGCGCGTAGTAGGGAACTCAGCAGTGAGCTTCTCGGCGCTAGTCTTGATCCGAGCCTCGTTACGGCCAACAATGATGATATGAGAAGACTTTCTGGCAGCAAAAGATCGACACATGTCGATGCCCATGCCGTGACCCCCTCCGGTGATTAAGATAGTCTTGCCACTGTAGTCCAGGCGCTCAAGAGCGGCGGTAAGGGCAGGGTAAGGAGTCAAGTGAGTTTCCATCTTTGCAAAAGCGCTGAAATTCTAGAAGATAAGACAAGAAGGGCTTGTTAAAGGATGCCTTGAGGTATAACGGTGAAATACTATATAGGTATGATATAACTATTTGTCGATGGCTACCCGGTTATATATATTTTACTCGCTTTTGTATATCATGCTCTCCCTTGGACGATTATAAATCTCTCGCCACCTGGCGCTTGGTACTCATAGCCACAATTTTGCGCTTTATTCTTCTTTTCCATACCGTATTCTATACGTTCAAAGTCTGCCATTCAATGGGACAGGTATGCATGACAAAACGAACCGCAGCATGCATTGGTAAGTGAGCATGTCCATGGAAACTTTTCGCGGCTCTGGAAAAGCGTAGTAAGGAGAGAGCTATGGCGCAGCTTCGAATAAACAAGCTAAAGACCTGTCACTACATGCATCATAAACAAAAGAGGTGATCTAATTGTAATAGCGGATAGTTGCATCATCTAAGGTAAGAGACATAATCCAAACGATTCTTGGCAGGTTTTTGCGCTAATGCTCTAGCAGTGAATAGCTACCTATGACTCAAAGAGTTTGACGCTGCGGGGCTTCCAGTCCTTAGTATAGCTAGCCCACTCCAATTTTGTGGAAAGGAAGTAGAGCTACGGAGTACTGCAAAATACAGACTGTCAGATGACTAGAAGATAGCAATTTTTGAGAGGTCTTATTTACGCCACAAATTGTATAAAGGGGAACACAGTTTCTCTCTTGTGAAAGAAAGAAAGGGAGAGCAGAGGTAGATATAGCTGTTATCGCTCTCTAGCTTGAGGTTTTCGTGTAATTGTTTAGCGCCCCTCAACTTTGTATCAATCACTCTTCCTATGCACTGCATTGCTCTGAGAATCTTTCAGATCTCAAATAAGGTTATTATTACAAACAAAGAAAGGTGCATTGAATAGAAAAAATGTAAATATACATGTACCCTTGGTGAATATAAATATTTTTGAGAAATACGAATATCCAGTATAATTTTGTTATATCTTCATAATATGAAAAAGATGCAAGGGGCCGTGGAAGTGCTTAGCTTTGACTTTCACGCGATATTATTTTATTTAATTGGTTGTCACATCATTTTAAACGAAAACTAGTATTAATATTCCCCTATCGTCATTACCTAGTTCTCTGTAAAACAACGATATAATTGATACCTCTCCTTATACATTTGTTCTGTGCGTAACCACATTGCTTGAAGTCTTCTCAACTTGATGCACTTCACCGATCTCGACAGCCTTGGCACTCATATCTTCGTGGTGCACGGCTTTCTCGACGGCAATAACCGCCTGGTCTGCCAGAGTTTTGTCTTCGAACACTGCGAAAGAAAATGTAAGTAGGCTGATACGGATCTAAGGCAGATGACATCATGGGACAATAAGGAGGGATTGCGAATTGAGGTAATGAGTCTGACTTACAGAAGGTTAATTCTTCCAAGGTACGACCAGCCGTCTCAGGGAACAGGAACCAGACGAAACAGATCTCAAATGCTAACCAACAACAATAGATGATTAGCCACCTCCAGCTGATGTTTTGCAAGCCAATTGGATTCACAAAAGTGGCGAAGAATCCGGAAAGCCGCCCAAAAAGCTGGAATAATGAGATTCCGCGAGACCGCTCAGCATATGGCCACAGCTCGACAAGATATGTGTATGTGAGTGCGTTATATCCTATGTTATAGCAAGGTTGATATGCAAAGATGAAAAAGATCGTCGCAGCACCTGCAGCTTTATTCGTATGCCCAGATAAATTGCCCTCGATGCTCTGCTGCATTGTCACAGTCCAGCAGATGTAGACCACGAGCAGACTGATGGTGCATGTAAGGTACATGGTTCGACGGTTAAAGCGATTGACGAGCATAGAAACAATGACGCCGCAGACTAATGCCCAGCAAGCTATGGCGACGTTGATTTTCTGCTTGAAGACAGAGTCGTTTTGCCCGATCATCGCAAGGAGGTCACCCAGGTAATATGAGATAAGAGTATTGCCGGACCACTGGGTAAACAAACCGAGGAATGTTGAGATCAATGTTCGTCGCCGCATGCCTGCCGTCTTGAAGAGGGAGAGCCAACTTTGATTCGACGACTCGGCCTCAAGCTCAATGGTGGACTGAATCTGGGCTATTTCTGCACGGACAAATTCAGATTCATGGTCGCCCTCGGCGTGATACTTGACAAGAATCTCGTTGGCCTCAGCACTACGGCCTTTAGTAACGAGCCAACGGGGGCTTTCGGGCAATAGGAAGACAAATCCAATCTGCATGACTGATGGCACCATCTGCAGCAAGGAAGGAATGCGCCATCCCCAGTTACTGGGAATGCTGTTTGTGCCAAAAGTAATGGCAGCTGCAACAATTTGGCCGATGAAATATGAAACGTTGAACAAAGAGGTGAGAATCGCCCGCTCCTTCGGATAACTAAGTTCACCAATCAGGGATGAACCAGATACAATGCAAGTCGGAATTCCAAATCCAAGGATGATTCGGGCGACAATGTACATTGCAACTAAACATAAATATTAGATCATGGATACAATAAACGCTGTGCACAAACAACTGACCGTGCTGAGAAAATCCTTGGATCAGTGCGCCTATGATCATAACAACCGAGCCACCCAGGATAGACCATCGTCTACCAAATTTATCATTAATAATTGGGATAAAAGGTAGAGATAGAATTGCCCCAAGTGAGTATGCTGCCGCGATGATACCCTTGAGGGATCCTTCTGGGTTATCAAAATCTTCACGTTGGTCAGTATCACGGCCTAACGAGTAGGGGAAGGGGTTCCTACAGGTTACCCAAGAAGGGACAATTTGAAGAGCATTAATCATTTGAGAATCAAAACCAGATGTAAGTTCGATTCCCATACATGCTGGAAAGAGAATAAAGTATAGATATCTCAGGTTTGGCTTCTTGTACCATGCTACCTTGTCTTCATTTGCGATGATGGTAACAATGGGCTCGGAGGCCCCAGTCTCCTTGGTAGAGGGCTTGAGGAAGTTCATGATTCCAACCCTAAGAATGGCGAAGAGGTTGATTGTTAGAGTTGATGACCGGGGGAAAAATCAGAGTGAATTCATGCTGCTTTTTATTCGAGATTCTAGTCTAGACAAAGGATGCGAAAGTGAGCCCATGACCATTCTTAGGCAAAATATTGAACTACTAGTACGTGCAATATCCCGCCAGTCATGACTTTGCCAAGACGAGCTAGCCTCGTGTAATATGCGCCAAGGGTTTGGTAGCCCGCTAGTCTTGCTTCCCCTCAAAATCGCAGAGTAAGTCTGGGGTATCGAACGGGGAGACTCCCCGAAACTATTTGCAGACAAATGCAGGATTTTAAGCTCGTAACCCCACATCCGCTAGAAGTCGGCAGACTTTTGCGTGGATACTCTGCATATGTAGTGCTACACAGGCGTGGTGAATTATCTCCGTAAGCTCATCTATCCTTGCCTTGACTTGGCTAAATTGGCTCGCCCCCCCATGGGGAACCTCCGCGATCCCCAGGTAATATTCACGCTTATTGGAACTAGCCACCTGTTGCTCGAGAATCGCTAAGGTATATAATCAAATTTATAATATTTATCTTTTCTCTTTTTCATTTCTCCCTGCTCTATGTATTTTCTTCTTCTTCTGTGTATAGACAAATACACTTCTTGAACAATCTCATTATGGGCGAGTGGCAACAGCAGGTAAAAATGGACTTCGATGTCGAGACTGTCCTGTCTCAGCTGAAGCAGAATGAGAAAATCGCGCTTCTGTCGGGTTAGTCTTTGGACTTGAATCTAACGAATCTCATTGCTAATGCAAGAGTAGGCATTGACTTCTGGCATACGTACCCTATCCCGGAGCACAACGTGCCGTCGATACGCTTTACCGATGGTCCAAACGGTATCCGTGGAACAAAATTCTTCGCTGGAGTGCCTGCTGCTTGCCTGCCATGCGGAACAGCATTAGCAGCCACCTGGGATAAACAGCTACTAAAGAAAGCTGGCAAGCTGCTAGGCGATGAATGCATCGCCAAAGGCGCCCACTGTTGGCTGGGTCCTACCATTAACACACCCAGATCCCCGCTAGGTGGTCGTGGCTTCGAGTCTTTCTCAGAAGACCCTCACCTTTCCGGTATACTGGCTGCCTCCATGATTCTTGGTTGTGAAAGTACTGGAGTCGCCTCCTGCGTGAAACACTTTGTGGGGAATGACCAAGAGCATGAGAGGCGAGCAGTAGACTGTCTCATTACTCCACGGGCTCTTCGAGAAGTATATCTCCGACCGTTTCAAATTGTAGCCCGAGATTCAAGACCTCGCGCCTTGATGACATCCTACAACAAAGTGAACGGCCGCCACGTCGCCGACAGCACAGAGATGGTTCAAGATATCGTACGACAAGAGTGGAAGTGGGATCCACTCATTGTAAGCGACTGGTACGGAACATATACAACAATTGACGCCGTGAAGGCCGGCCTCGATCTCGAGATGCCCGGCGTCTCAAGGTATCGAGGCAAATATATTGAATCTGCTTTGCAGGCGCGTCTACTGAAATCGTCTACAATCGACGAGAGGGCTCGAAAGGTGCTTGAATTTGTGCAAAAGGCCGGAGAGCTCAAAGTCTCCGAGGTAGAGACAGGGCGTAATTTTCCCGAAGACCGCGCCTTAAATCGCCAGATTAGTAGCAGCAGTATTGTCCTCCTCAAGAATGATAATTCTCTCTTGCCTCTACCCAAAACTATATCTAAGATAGCCCTTATTGGTTCCCATGTGCGATTACCCGCCATCTCTGGAGGAGGCAGCGCCTCACTGCTGCCTTATTATTCAGTCTCCCTCTACGACGCTATCGCGGAAGCTATACCAAGCGCTTCCATCACTCACGAAGTGGGTGCGTACGCACACCAAATGCTCCCCGTTATCGAAGCAATGCTGCACAACGCGGTAATCAACTTCTATAATGATCCTATTACTCTCTCTGGCAGACAGCCTCTCGGCAGCGAGTTTGTTTCTTCGACTTCTTTCCAGCTCATGGATTACAACGCCATCCCAACACTGAATAAAGCCTTGTTTTGGGGTACATTGGTCGGGAACTTCGTCCCAAACGCAACCGGCACGTGGGAGTTTGGTCTCAGCGTTTTCGGCACCGCAGACCTGTATATTGATGATGAAATTCTCATAGACAACACCACTCACCAGACTCGAGGAACGGCCTTCTTTGGTAAAGGAACCACGGAGAAGGTCGCAACCAAAGAGCTAGTAAGCGGCAGGAAGTATCAACTACGAGTTGAATTCGGATCCGCCAACACCACCAAGATGGAAACCACAGGCATGGTAAATTTCGGAGGTGGGGCCGTTCATCTTGGTGCTTGTTTGAAGAGAAGCCCCCAAGAGATGATTGCGCGCGCCGTTCAAGCTGCGGAAGATGCAGACTACACTATCATCTGCACGGGGTTGAATGGCGAGTGGGAGTCTGAGGGCTTTGATCGTCCGCACATGGACTTGCCGCCCGGCATAGACGACATGATTTCACAAGTCCTCGACGCTGCACCAAATGCAATCATCGTCAATCAATCAGGGACTCCAGTCACCATGCCATGGGAAAAAAAGGCAAGAGCCATCGTTCAGGCGTGGTATGGAGGCAATGAGACCGGCCATGGAATATCGGATGTGCTCTTTGGCTCCGTCAGTCCTGCTGGGAAATTGCCCTTCTCATGGCCAATCGACGTAAGACACAACCCGGCATATCTTAACTATGCTAGTGTCGGCGGCCGTGTCTTGTATGGAGAGGACGTGTATGTAGGCTACAAGTTCTACGAGCAGACGGGCAGGGAGGTGTTGTTTCCGTTCGGGTAAGTACCTAAGGCTGTTGTTATATGTTCATCGCTAACCCAAATCCGTCTCAGGCATGGACTATCCTACGCTACTTTCAAGCTTTCGGATTCTGTAGTAAAGACAATGCCAGAGGTGCTCCGACCAGATCGTCCCAGCGTGGCGATAGTGAAGATCAAGAATACTAGCAGATTTGCCGGCGCTCAAGTCCTCCAGTTGTATATTTCAGCACCTAATTCTCCGACACAGCGTCCAGCAAAAGAGCTGCATGGATTTGAGAAAGTATTTTTAGAAGCTGGCGAAGAAAAAGAAGTACAAATTCCCATAGATCAATACGCCACCAGCTTCTGGGACGAGATTGAGAGTATGTGGAAGAGCGAGAAGGGGACTTACGACGTCTTGATCGGAACGTCAAGTCAGGAGATCTTGGGCAAAGGAAACTTGATTGTCCCTGAAACGCGATTCTGGGTTGGTTTGTAGGTGTGTTATTAGACTACAAGACATTAATGTTAGGGTTAAAGATACCAGGCGGTATTTAGAGTCAGATTGATAGAATATAGATTTACACCATAGGAGGTCATATTGCATATTTCCGGAATACCGGCACTTCAAGTTTAATTTTCCTGGCTAAGAGTGCTTGCGAGAGTTGCGTTTCTGTTGCAGGTAAGCTCGAAATCGAACGAGGTCACCTATGAGTAAGCAAGACAAATAAGACGCCAGGATACAAAACAAGATAGTTTATTATTATTTCATTAGCCAATTTAATACCATCCCTAACTCTTTGATACCTCCTCCTTGATCACTCCATATCTCCAGCCTCTCCTGGACCAGGCCCACGCACTCCCGCCACATCGACGGGATGACAACATGCGCTGCAGACTCAATGCCAGCTTGCTTACCTCGGAACGCTGCAATCAGACACAGAGCATGATTAAATCGCACACGACAAGCACCCCATGATCCGGGATGGCGGAAGAATGGATTCTCTGTCTGAATCCGGTAGACGCTGAGTTTTAACCCCAGAGAGGCGTGCGCACCGAATGTTTCGGCCTGAGATCGGGTAAGTCGCATGCCGCCGTGAAGACACATATACAAGTAAGCACGGCAGAGAAGCTCGCGGACCTCGGCGTATCGCTCTCGCATCAGTTTAACTAGCTCAGGTTCGTCTAGTGGTGGCCGTGAGTCAGGTGGAATGTGGAACCGGAGGGCTGGAGGCAGGCAGTCCAGCCACTGCTGTAATTGGCCCTCAAGTTTCTGGAGGGTGTCAGCAAGCTGAGAGGCAGTAAGTGAGTCAATGGTTGATGATAAAATCGTAGCTGCGCTGCGGGTACGATTGAGCAGGCGGCGCAGAGATATCTCGGCAAGATAATAATAATAAGACATCGTAGTGGATTGGATGATAGATGTCTCTTGGTGCGTGTCCATGGGGCTTTGATCGAAGCTTTCAATCGTTGGAAACGTAGGAAGCGAGTAAGGAAATGATGATTCTTGCAATGTGCAAGAGGGGAGGCCATTTAGTTCGTGCCGCACCTCGCTAATAAAACCTCATGAGCATCAAGCCAGTTCGAATCGACAGTTCATGGAATCATACCATTCGGATTTCAGACACGTCCAGTATAATCGCTGTTCAAGACCTACATAAGGTTAGCCCATTAGGAAATACCCGAGTGCTGAGCATAGCGGTACCACATACTTTCTTCTTGCTTTAATCGCCGAGTCTTTCCGTCGGAATGCTTCAGATTGTACGCTTCCCACATCATCGATGCCGTTCGAAACATTTTCCATCCAGGGATAGGCTCAATATTGTATTGATACCACATCCTAGCATCAAATATCAGCAGAGCCCAATAATCCTAGTTGTTTGGTAGATAATACGTACCCAAAGAGGCAAAAACATACCACGCCGAGCAAAGAATCGTCCAAATATGCAGTCGACATTCGTTTCTGTGCCATTGTAATGTACATTAGAGACTCTCGCATGCGCTGATCGGGCACAGCCACCGTCACGCGTTGTCTTGGATAGAGATCCAGCTCCTCGTCAGACTCTACAGTTCGTCGCTCATCATCAGGATAATTGCCCCAGATTGCTGCCAGCGCGAACACCAACAGCACGAGGCACGAAGTGGCGGACCAGCCAAAGCCGTTATCCAGGACGTATGTGATGTGAGCATCGAGCTGGTCGGCATCGACGATTGGATTCTTTCCTTGGATCTTGGTCATGTAGATGTCTCGCAATTCGAACATGCGCTCTGGCGATGGATTTGACGCCTCTTTTCACGCGCGTGTTCTCAATTAGCACACTTGATTCCCCTCGCCTTTTTTTCTTCTTCTTCAAAGTACGGCACTTGTACAAGATTTTGCACCTACCAAGATCAGATGGCTTCGTCTTTTCAGCATACTCCGAAGAAGGAAACGTGCTGAATGGCTTCTCCTGTGGAAATACGGACCAGTTCAGGATCATGTCAGAGCCTGTAATCGGGGTCCAAGGAGTATCTTTTCGCGACATTGTCTCCAGATTATCTCCATCCATGTCTAAAAGGCGGGAAAGATGTTCGGGGCGCTGCTGGAAGCCATTCCTACCACCTTCAGTCAGATTAGACAGTACGCGCCCCTGCTCCTCAACAGCTGTCAAGATTTTTTTGCCCCAGGTTTCGAATCTATAGGCAAATACAATCAGCATTCTATAGAGGCCTTGGACAGAAAGCTGTCTCTTACATTGAGAAAGGGTCTTTGTCCGGGTAATTGCAAGCTACGCCACGCTCCGCACATTTTGCGCACGTCGGGCGACCGGAGTCGCACCGCGTCTTGCTAACTCTGCATGCATCACAGGCAGCTAAGATCCTCGTATGTGAAGGAAGATGCGTAGGGCGTTTTCTCTTCTTACTAATACTTGTATTATCTGTCGGCTCCATATTGGCTCATCCACAAAATGGCGGGTACATTACATTCCCTACGCTTGACAGCGGAGGCATTCGACAGCTGAACAACAGACTTTGCTCGCTAGTTGATTCGTAAAATGTGACGGTTGTAAGTGTTTTATCCCCACATGGAAGAGAATGTAACCTTCTTATATACGTGGCTAGTCCTAAATGGGGTGCTCTAGCTACAGTACCCCAGATTACTTCATCGTGTGCTAGTAGCTGCAATACAACAGAATAAGAGAGAAAGATCGACAGCAGCTAGGTAGCTAAGTCTATTCCAACAGACTAGAGCTTGGCTGGCATTATCATTTTAAAAGGACGTAAGGTATGCCTCACAATAAGCGAAGAGGGGAAATGGAAAACAAAAATATCACGCCCAAATGTTTTACACAAAAAATAACAGTACAGGGTAAAGAGCGCGGATTTACAAAATGCCGAACAATAAAGAAGAATCAAGCGATGTAGTGCTTAGAATATTAACACAGAGGATTGCGAGCATATGATCAAATATAATGGCATGCCTAATATTCGCTTAAATAGCTAGTCATAGGTATTCTTGTATGACAAAGTCTATTGACATAAATTCACAACCTTTTGATGATGCGCGATATAAGCAACCTTGGAAAACATGTTTTAATTTGTAAAAAAAATCAAAAAATCATGTAGTTGTTGTTCAATATTGATATCAATTTAGCGACCGGCATGCTATTGTACTTCTTGCAACACAAAGCCCTATACTGATTGCGGAGCATTTCCAACAGCCTCATGCACAAGCTAATAGCGTGGCGGTATTTAATTGTAATACGAACTGAACGGGCTGGGAAAAAAGATTAGGGTGACAAAAAAGGTCCATTATGTTATAATCATATAGCGCACGTTTAATAATTGTAATAAAATTATATACGGCAAAGGCAAGAAAGTTGTCTTGACGTAGTAGGATCAGGACCGTGTTTCCTTTTCCTTTATCCAATTCTTTTTTCCACTTTGCTCATGATATTTTGAAGTCGCTCATTTTTTTCTTCACCAGGTTGGCGCTCAGGCTCTCCCGGATAAAATGCGGAAATGTCAGTCCACGTCTCGCTTATGGAGTCATTTTAGCCTGTTCTACTCGGATGTTGGGCAAGTCTAGTCTCTGCTTGGCAACTTGCTGGGTACTAGGATTAGAATTTAATTCTTATCATGTGTAAGCTTTGAGCGATGAAACTTCACTCCCCTGCTGCTCGCAAAGACAGACATAAGAAGAGTTTTTGGTTTCAGAATTGTTTGATTCGGCGAATCATCCCCCGAAACTTTACCTCCGTGGCTCACGTTAATAAACACAATATCGGCTGGGACAGCTTTGGTTTCATGCTCATCTAATCTAGCCCTTCTCCAAGCATCAACTACGTGCATGGTATAGTTTTGCTGGCGCGCGTGATTGCCGTGTTAGATGCGAATCTGTTGCTCGGCGCCAACAGAGTCCGATTTACGGAGATATACTCATATATTCGAAATCAGTTCTGATATACAGTCCATAGCTACTATAAGCTACATACGTCACTCCTTGTGGACAGGCATAGGTCGCAGTCAATACGCAGACTTGCACATGGCGATCGGTCTTTGTGGTCAGGCTTTTTTCTCAAGTACGCCATCCTTACATATAATTATAAGGCAGCGAGCTCTTTCTAAAGTTTCTTCAAGACTACCATTTTACTATCCACCAGCCTTCGCTTAACAAATAGCGTATGGGCGCCGATAGAACATGTTTATGTCGTAATGAAGTCTAGATCTGCCTGAAACAGCGGGGCAGATTGCGGCCCCTTTGCCGCGCGGATTGCGAGACAGTGGTGCGGGTATGCCAAGGCAAAACAACGTTGAACATGGCATTTATATTGTCCAGTCTACAGAAATATATATGTATATATATCTATGAGTCGTTTCCCTTCATTCTTCTCTTGTTTCTGGTCCTGCATCACTCTCTTCTACTTTCAATTTTTCTTCTTCTTTTCATCATCACTTCAGAGTCTAAAGCATCGCAGCGCGGTTGCCTCTGATTTCCATTCTTCTTCCTCTTCTTCTTGTTCTTCTTGTAAAATTATTATTTTTTACTCCCCTTTATTGCTTTATTACATCATTGGAAATACCAAAACCGGCAGAATCTCAGACAAGTGACCATGAAGGCCTCTTTCGCAGTCTCCATTTTCCTGGCTATTGCAGCTGAGGCCCGTTTCAACCAGGAACAAGGCAACGGGGCTATTGCCGCTATTGGCGCATTATCAAACTTGGGACAGCCTGGACAGGCCGCTACGTTGTCCGGCAATTCTATACAGTTCCTTCTAGCTGCTGCAAATCCCTGTGGAAAGCTCACTCAGGCGGATCTCATCTTGACCGAGCTTGGTACTAGCGACGCTGCCGTCGCAGCAGCCCGTGGACTGGTTGCTGCTGAGCAAAACTTCAACCCCTTTGTTGTTAGCGTACCTTCAATCTGCTCTGATCCTACCCTGCCGAAGTCTGCCCAGCTTCGTGGCGTTGTACCTCTGATCGACCCTGCGGTTGTCGGGTCAGATCTCGAGAATAAGAATGCTGCAGCCTCCAAGACGACGCCATTCTCGGCCGATGGCCTTAGTGTCGCCCAAGTTATGATCCAAAACGGATTCTCGAACTTCACTGCCGTTGCTTCGGATGGAAGTTCACAGCCAGCCTCAGGAGGATCAGGAGCAAGCGCACCGCCCAGTACGCAGACTGCTACCGCAGTGTCGGGAAAAGCCTCTGCTCAGCCCGTTACCGCAGTAGACGTGCAAGGGTGTAACACCATCCCGACTACCATGATCACCATCACGAGAACCGCCATTGTGGCTTCGGAAACAGCTGTAGCTTCCACTCCTGTTGCGGCCTCAGGAGCTGCTGCTACTTCCGGTGCCGTTAGTTCTCAAGCTGGCACTTGTACCGGCGGCGGTAGCACCCTGCTGTGCTCATCTCCCGCAAGTGGCTCTGGGGCCGTGACAAATGCCGTCACAGGTAATTTTGACGGATTTGTAGCGTCGACTATTGCAGGTCTCGATTTTGGCATTTGCGTGCCGACTATGAAGTTTGAAGCTGGCCTCGATGGACGCTCAGATAATGAGTTTACGTTTCAAGCCATCGATCCCCTTGTCAACAAAGGTCAAGAAGAGGCACTTAACCCAAACATCATCACCAATCGGATCCACGACCAGCTTACAAACGTCTGTGGAGCGAATGCCGCAGCCAAGGCCGCAGCCGCAGCCGCCCAAACCAAGATTGCTGCGTTGGGAACCAAGAATGCTGATACTGCTAATACTTGGAACTCGCTTCTTGGTTTCGCCAACACCAATATCAACCCCGACAATGCACCCGTGGCCGGACTGGTTGGACATACCTAGGATAAAATGGACAGCGGATATATGGGCTAAGTGTTTGGTCTGGAAAATGTGTATAACAGCTTGTTATTTGTAAAGTAGAATTTTTGAGAGATGACCAAATAAAATAAAGTTAAAAAAAATTGTTATCAAACCAAAAGGTTTTCGGTCAAACGTGGCAACTTTCCCTCCCTGTGCGTTGATTGCGGGAGTGCGTTGTCTGTTCTCTTCTTGTATATTCAAATGCCAGCGTGTTCACGCAATGATGCTCCGTACAGAGTACTATTTTCTTCTTTCTGCTGGTGCGCATCCATTAGTCAACTACCTGCTCCATATGCCAGTCGTACGTACTAATACAACACTACTAACTTGTATCAGCACGGCTAGAAAACCGTTGGAAATATTTAGCCTTGGTGCTCCTCGTGGCTGGCGCTTCCCCCACAGTCCTACCCTGTGGCTGCGGCCCGACGAAACCACGTGGAGCATACCCATCGTGTTGGTACGAAGAAGAGAATCCGCCCCCGGTGTGTTTCTAACCAGGGCTTTGAAACACGGCCATGGCCCAGAGGAACTTTTCTCTCTCTGAGCTCTCTCTGAGCTCTCTGACTAACGGGCTTTTTTGTTCTCCAAGGCAGAAGCTACTCCTTGTTACGGCACAGTGTACAAGTAGCTGTGCTCATGGGTTTAAAGCTCTTGGGCCTTCACTGAGTTCTTTGAAAGAAGTTTCCTAGGTTGATGCACAAATATAGCCGCAATGCCTACGAAGTACATAGTACCCATTATAGCGAACACGAAGCTGGCTAAGAGACCTGCACAACAGACGCCTCTCCCAATACATGTCGATTGAGGAAAGCTACAGCGTCGTCTATCCCTGTCGGAGAGTTGAACCAGTGCCCTCCTTTTGCGTACTCCTTCCACTCCACCTTCGCTCCGTATCCACGCAACACATCCCTTAGCCCGCGCCCGTTCTGGACCAAAACCAGCGGGTCGTCGACGCAATGCTCAAGCAACATGGGCGTATCACGGAGTATGCCGTTGTGGTCAGGAACGTCTTGTAGACCAAGTATACGCCGCATTTCAGAGAGCGTTCTGCCGGTAAACGGACACCGGCAAGAAAATCCTAAGAACGCAGCAAGTCTGCCACCCTGGTCAGGCGGTATGGCTAGGTTGAACAACGTGTGCACGCTCGTTGCCGCCCCCATGCTAAACCCTGCAAGGACAACGCGGTCCCACCGTCCCCTTAACTGCGCGGCCTCGCTAGCTAAGATGCCTCGGATGGCGGGCACGGTCTCTCTGAGCCCCACGGCCTGTAGCTCTTCGCGCTCGGCAAAGTCCCGTACGTTCCAGACATCGAACCACTGTGGCCAAAGGTCGAGAGAACTAGCGCACTGGCGGACCGGGGCCTGAGGAAACACCCAGCGGAAGGAAGGGAAGATGTCGATGAGAGTGCGGCCCCGCGAGTCGTGAGAGTGGTTCAGCGAGGCGGCGAAGTTTTGCGCATTGTCGCCGCGGCCATGTAGGAAAACGACGGTGTGTGTGTGTGGAGCCGAAGGGTTGATGGCGATGGACGGAATGTCCACGACTGCCATGTCACAACCTGGAATAACGCTCTCTAGTGAAAGAGCGGCCTCGAAGAGTGAAAGCGGCGTCAACGTGTGTGTTTCAGGGAGTGGTATAGTTCTGACCAGGAACCGGAGGGGCTATCAGAAGGACATTCGCCTTGCAGGATTCTTGGTGGGTTCATACGAAGTACAAGTAGGACGACGAGTGAAAAAGTTCTGGCGCTTAGCATGTGCCTTGGCAAATCCCTATGTCTCGCCACAGTTCGGTTTTACATGTACTTGAGAAGTAAGAATCACGGCCGCTACAAGGAAATGCAAATAAAAGCCACTTAAACAAATGTTTAGGTAGCGAATTATCTTGACCGCACTCCCAATTTCGGTAGTGGCCGACTGCAGCTGACCCCCTGCGAGTTTCGGCAGCTTTGTGCGCCGTAAAATTCACTTGAGCATATAAGACCTGTCTCTACAAGTAGCAGTAGATTGGGTTGGGCGTCAAGTTGTGACACAAATCATCCTTTCTGTTCTACTACCAAATCACAAGAAGCAAGATTTAGGATTTATTGAAAATATATATGCTTGTATGTACTGTATCTAATGATAGGCCCAGCTTGATATTAAGTATTGTAAATGGCTTGTCAGCCGATTATCTAGCACCGCCGCCCGCATCCTAGCTAAGGGCCTTCGTGCAAAAGACGATAACGGTGGACAATAAAGATGGTGAATGACAATGCGAAAAGTGTCAAAATTGCTCGGTTATATTCAGATCAAGTATACATTAGGTAAATGGCACTCGCAAACTTTCACTTGATGCACAGCAGAGGCCCTTTAGAGCGATGTCTCGTTAGCTGCTATCTATTCCAGGCTACTGCAGCTAAGCGGTAAGCTTAATTTCCAGTACTCTGTAGCTAAGGTATTTCGATATAACGGCCGGAAGAGAGTTATTTCGTGTTCAAAATGCTGTACGGGCTAAGAAGGATATTTTATTAGTACAAAGAAGGTGAGACATACGATATTTTCGTAGAAAATTCTTTGGTCATCATTTAGATTCCATACATAATAGCGCTCTAACGTCGATGTGAGGCGTAATACCGTCTGAATGCTCGCTTAGTGTGCGTCACAATTATCTAGCTTTTCTTCAACAACTAGCTCTTGATGAGTACATTTGTAGTTGGATCTATAATTATTCATTTTATCTTCGTCTTTTGACATATTAAACTAGACTCTAGCCTGCAATATAGATTATTGGGGGATAAATATATTACGACGATATCTTAATCGTAATTTTACCAAAGTGCTTTTGATCCCACATATAACGATATGCTGCCTGAACATCTGTAAAGTCAAAAACCTTTTCGTCTATCACTGGATTGATATTATTAGCGTCGATGAACGAGTTCATGTCTTGAAATTCTTCCTTGCTGCCGACCAAGACACCGCGAGCTATGCACCCATGATAGAGCGCCTCCAACAACTTGGGCTCATTGTTGTTCTCGCTGAGAACCATAAAGCCAACAAGGCTGATGACGCCTTGAATTTTGATTGCGTTGAGAGACTGGTGCAGTGTTCCTGATCCGCCAACCTCAATAACGTGATCCACGCCAACACCATTGGCAATTCTTTTGGCTTCTGCACCCCAATCTGGGATATCTTTATAGTTGATAACGTAGTCTGCGCCAAGTTTCTTCAGCTTGTCCATTTTTTCTTGGCTTGAGCTAGTTGCGATAACATGTGCGCCCATTGCTTTGGCGAACTAGTGTATCTTGTTATTAGCATGGCTCCTCATTTAGATACTGGATCGGATTCTCAATATACTAACCTGTATGGCAAATACAGACACTCCACCAGAGCCCTGAGTTAACACCCATTGACCTGCTTCAAGCCGCTTACCTGGTAGACCAAAAAAGGAGTCCCACGCTGTCAAGGCCGCAATAGTCAATGTGCTGCCTTGCTGCATATCCAATGATTCAGGAATCTTGATCAATCCGCTCTCGGGCACCGCTCCATATTCTTGTAGTACCCCGTCAAGTTTACCACCAGTAGCGTTATCTATATCTTCCGCTTTAAGAGTGCCATGCTGCCACGTCTGTAGATGAACGCCAGTCACTCGATCTCCCAGCTTGAACAGGCGCACCTGGGAGCCAACTTTGACAACCTCACCAGCTCCGTCAGAGCCCACAACAACGCCATCGTGAGCGCCGAGAGGATATGTGCCCTGTGAATTTGTTAGAGAGTCTATGGTATCATTTAATATCGTGGGCTTAAGATGCTGCCGTTTATCCTGTTGAAATACCTTTGAGACAACGAGATCACGATAATTGAGCGATGCATACTTCCAGCGCACAAGCACATCCGAATCGCCAATATCGGGGATATGGCCATCTTTGAGAACAACTGAACCAAAGCCAGAAAAGCCATTAAGCCGCCATTGTCGGTTTAGCGGAGCTGCCATGATAAGTGATAAAATCGTGGGATATTAATGCAGTATAAGCAGTAGAGTGAACAGTTATTAGCGTTGCCAAAATGCCAGTGACACCTTGTCCTAAACCCACAAGACATTCGTGCAATTATATGCACTATTTCATTCTTATTACTTATACAGAGTACACCTTCAACAAACTTTAAATCTTTCACTCACTATTATCATTGGTCAGCATCACGTCTTGATGAACCTTGACGCTAAGACCTGACAAGCAATAAGGTTGGTGTAGTATCTGCTAATTTAGAACTAGGTAGCTGATTAATCCCTAATTAGGCAACCTACGACTTTGCTAGGAAAACAACAACTTCGAATATTCATGGATCGGATAATGTACAAGTTTTCCCTGTCATTCCTTGTAGCATAAACCAAGAGATCTCAATTATTAATAATAGAAAGCATACAAAAATCTAGGTCCATATACCCTCCGCCACATACCAGGCTACATTCTAGTAGATTCCTTAGATCGGTGGCACCAAGGTAACGCGATTCTTCAAAACCGACAAATCCACTTTCTTAAGCTGGTGGAAGTATGGATCAAAGAACTTGTTCAAGCGCTGCTCCAACCACTCTGGATTCTCATCAGCAGGGAAATGTCCGGATTGTGGAACAATATCCAGCTGGGTACTATTTCCTATCGGTCCCCACACGGGCTTCAGGACGGAGGGAAGACCAGCCTCACCAGCCAACGCAAGGAATGGCACAGTCAGAGGCTTCTTATTCAGCGCGCTGAAAAACTCGGCGTCCAGCCCCATGGTCCTGGCTGCGAAAGCGCCGAACATAGCCCTGAGGCCGCCCGGCTTCCGTAGGCTGTCAACCACGCGATCTATGGCGTATTGCGGGAACCCGGATATACCCGTATACGAAGAGTGGAAAAAGAATGAGAGCACCACTTCCCGTTCGCGGCCGCTCATAAATCGCTCGGCTTCGTCTGGAACGGCCCAGGCAGCAAGCGGCCATAGTCCATATGTATCCCATGTATAGCTGGGCGTCCATGCCTGCTCGTAGCCATGACCAGGCAGCCCGTACTCAGCAACACCCAGTGCAGCCACCAAAGATGGTCTCTTCATAGCGAGTGCTACGGCGGGGCCGGTCCCCTTGTCATGTGAAAACACACTGACTTTCGTAATGTTGAGGTAATCCAATAACCCTTCGAGGTCAGAAGCCATAGCTTCCGAAGTGTAGTCACCATCTGGTGGGATAGTACTATCACCCATGCCACGATTATCAGGCGCAATGACTGTGTACTTTTCAGCCATCAATGGGCCTAGTAGACGCCATGTAATCTTTCGGAACGGCCGTTAGCTGTAAATCGGAACTGCATCATGAGATGAGAAACTTACACTGTGCTGCGGGTTGCCATGCACAAGCAGCAGCGGCGGTCCCTGTCCAGCATAACGGTAGTGCAGAGTGATATTGTTGACTACCACTCGACCGTGCGCCCATTGGTCCCAGCTTGGGACTGCGGCCGCTGCTGAGCCGGCAAGCAAAGCGGTTACTAGTGAAGCAATTGGATAGAACATTGCTGTTGATATTTTGCTTTATATTAGGTAGTAGGATCCGTGCTGAAGTAGAGCATAGAAATGTGCTGTCTCCGGGCTCTATATACTAATTACGATATTGTCTCTTTTGGACAATAGTAGTTTGTTTCTATCTATTCGTTGTTTCTACAAAGGGTAATGCTCAAAAGGGGCATATTCTCATATGGGACTAGTTGACTCACATGTCGCAAGCAATCTCAGATTACATGTCGCTGGATAGATTTAAAGCTCTTATTAATATGTCGCTAGAGCTTGGGGAATTAGCTATGTAAGCGCCCCGCTGAAATCTCAGAGAAGATGCTCAATAGTATCACAATTGGGGTTAGTCGGATGGAATCAACTGGACAATGGTTAGTAAATCTAACGATATTGGTGAATAGAACGCAAAGCGGTTATACCAGGAACAGTATTGCGGTCATGTACTCCGTAATGGCATGCTGATGCACGTATACAGGAGCGGCGCCACATACACAGCTACGAGATTACATACTTTGGATGACCAATTGCCAGTGCTTCCTATTTTCCTGATGATAAAGCTTTGACAGCATCCTGTATTGAGATATTGCTGAAAAAGCCTGGTGCCTTAGCCTCTATGTGGTGGGCCATACTAAATAGGAGATTATACTTACTGACCGCCTACATCTTTTATGCAGAGACAGTCAACGAAGCAATTAGATGGGATGGTAAAAGGCATTGTTTACGTACGAGAAGGGTTGACGCAGAAACCCAATCCTTTTGCACGAGAGCAGCCGGATTACACGTAATTTTATTACTGAATTCGGCATGTTTGATGTAACAGAGGAGTGGGATCGATATAGAGACACAATATTGCCGTAAAAGCAAAAAAAAAAAAAAAGCAAAAAAAAACTCATAGTGCCATAGCACATAACATCGAGAGCTATCTGAGTAGATTCAAGAAGGAATTACTAATAGCCATGTTCCATATCAGCTTACAGGCGTGCATAGAACATTGTGCTTGCTGGTGCCAAACATCATTCGTGATATAGCCTGTCCAACACGATGAACTCGAAGTAGCCTGTTCTCCAGTACCTTGATGACCCATAACGGATGGACTACTAACTAATACAGTACCTACAATCCTACGCTTCTAGTAATTAACCCTGTCTGTTGGATATATGTAGTCTAGGTAGAGTACCTGGTACCTGATCGGCTCGGCGATTTGCGGTTTGCAGCTTTCCCTTTGGCAGAGAAAGGAACGCAGACCTTCAGAGGCACTTTGGTCATCGCTTATTCTGGGATGCCTCTACGAAGTGCGCTACGTTGGAGCAATCTAGGTCTCAAGTTGACGGCATATCTCTGCTTCTTCGGGTTCTCTGTAAGCAGGGGGTATGCTGGCAGAGACGTCATGATGGGCCTCTCTATTCCGTAGTGCCCCTTTAATTATGCCCGTTGGCTATGCGTCATTCTCTGTCAGTGATGAGCGGTAAAGAAGATGCACCTCAGTCTGGGTGAATGTGGGCCTGGCCTGACTTGACCGAATGAAAACGAGGCACAAGGTTTGTTGCGACAGCTGCTAGCAGCTTGCTGGTGATCCAGAGTAAGCACACTTTCTTGGCTCGTCTTGTTGCATCCCACAGCGACGAATTAGCTCGAGAGCGAGATCAAAATAAACGGGAACAATGGCTGGCTATGTATTCCGCAATTAGCTTCACAACGGCGAGAGCAAGCTACTCTGCGGAGTTGAGTGTCACCACCGCGAACACTCAGCAGTGAGTTGAGGTTGTTGATTAAAGCGACTACGTATTAGGAGGCTGAGGCGGTAGAATTTGGCGTGTTGAAACTACAGGTATGAAATGGGGTTATGCAAAGACTCGACAGCAGCTAAGGGGGAAGCATCTGCTAGCTCCAGAGACTGAACGAGGGTTTCCAGACACTCAGGGAGAACTTCCTGGTTCAGGCAGTAAGAGAAAATACAAGTTTCGCATTCCCTCTGAGCCACTGGGGATAATAATAATGGCCTGAAAGTGATGATCGTGTGCGTGGAAGAAAGGGTCGAATACAACCGACACGATTGGAGCCGTATTGAACAATTTCACAGCTGCCATGAGCTTGATGAACAAGACTCACCAAAGAAATCGAACAGGCAGCGCGATTAGATCGGCATTTGCCTGAGCTAGATATATGTAGTATTGAGCCGGCCTAACCCACGAAGCAGAGAGGGTGCGAGCGTCATAGGAGGTCGAGTATAGGCTATAGAGGTTTTGTTTTGCCTTGCCAAGCTCGAACCAGATCGCTCTGGAGCTGAGATCTGGATGGGGAAGATCCGGAGGAGATTGTACAGGAGGCATATTTTGAGTTCGCTGCCAGCGGTCTCCTCCCAGAGAGCCCGTGCCTGAAGAATTGTCTACTCTTGGCCATCGCTATTTTTCCATTTCTTTGAGCTTGTCTGTGCTGCGAGAAGTGTGCGGTGTCTTTCATACTGGGCCTGATGCCAGCAGGGGAAAACAACAATGCTGGAACAAGGGAGCGCATCAGCTTGGGCTGGGCGATTGATCTAGGATCTGATGGATCAAGATCATCTGTTCGAACGAAGACGTATGGTTTGACCGTGGTCATGTTGTTTGAAGGAAGCCACCCAGGCTAACCGCAGACGGCCGGATCGGTCGGGGTCACATCGTTTCAGGGAATCTGTTCAGCTTGGTCAAAGGTCAGCGTGGTAGATCGCAGCCATATTGTTTGCTCAGTGTCACCCAATTTGATAGTAGCTACATGTAGCTTGGTTGGTGTTTTAGCACTGGAAGCTTTATCATGGTGGGACGGGCCAAAAGATGTCACGGGAGAATATCGGATAGATACTGGTATTCAGCGGGGCAAAAAGTATTTGCGCGTGCCAAGTCAGGCTAGCCAAATCTGGCAATTTTCAATGCCGCATTAGCTAGGTGCTGAATTACGATTGGTCCAGCGCCTAACATGGCGGTTCGCTCACTAGAGCATAGCGCCTTGTTCGCTAAATGATAGCGACGTGCTCACTATAATATAGCGGGATATCCATTGATTATGAATACCCATGGAGAGCCCTGTTCGCTAACAAATCGGGCGGCATCCATTTTGATTTGAAATGGAATGGATTGAGATTATTGATCCCGCCTACATATTCGAAGTACGAGGTACTACTATAGGCTACATGTATGTAACTTAGCAGAGATGGGACCTAACAAATACCTCTTGCCTCCCGCTGCAATTGAGACTGGAATCAAATCCAAGCCTGGCCTGGCTAGTAGCTAGTGATTGTAGTATGAGTCGACGCCAGCAGAGTGTCTGCAAATCGCATACTACATGTATGTAGCTGATGCCGGGCTTATTCATTTTGTGATTATATATATAGAGTACAGAGTATTTCGTACTGTAGGCACAATCGGCTCTGCCGAATATCCGATTTGTAATATTGAGCTGCTAGTTCCTATCAGGAAGCTGGTACTGCTCACTCAAATAGATAGCCTACATGTATGATGATGAAGCATCTGCTCAAGTAAGAGTATCTGTACAAACTTCCTCTTTCAAGCGTCTTGGGCCTACGACTAGCTCTATGAGCGAAGTTTGCCAGATCTGATTAGATATGCCCTCAATAGACCGTTGCTCCGGCCTTGGGAATCACCACCAATCCGATTTGGCAACACAGCCAGATTACTGGCTACAAATCAAGGGCAGAAAGCGGCCATGTTACCACCCGGTTATGACTTTGTATGTTAAAGGGGCTCGAACAGGCTGTCCGCTCTATTTCGGAAGCCTCGTTGTCGCATTCTTCTTATCAGCTTCGTACAGTAAGGCTGTTGAACGAACCACCATGTTGAAACTGAACTGTATAGAGCCGCAAAAGTTCCACAATGCTCTTTTCTGCACATTTCACTCGTGGTATTCGTGACAATTTCCCCTCCGCCCGTACCAGAGCCTGATCTCATTTTCACCTTTTATTCCGGTATCTCACGTCGGATCTGTTCAATGGGTTTAGAGTATACTCGTATACTCGAGACTGGGTGGATCGATGGGGTGTTGAGTTGGCGGGCTTTCAGCCCCGTCAACACGTATTGTATGCGCTTCAACGGAGACAGTTAAACTTGTACAGCCTTCCGCCTAATCAGCCCTACGAATTAAATAATACAGGGCAATATAATCTGCTTGTATACGTTGTAGGTAGTGGCCGATTATCGACCGATTTTGCGAAGCTCCAGCCACCGCAGAGGGGGGAATACAATCATGGCCCATGAAGAGCCCACCCAAATGCCAAGATCAGCGCCAGTTGGGCTGGCAAGTTTGGCGATGGGGCCAACGTAATAAACTTGGTACATGCATAGGATAGCTCCGGCCCATCCAACCAGAAACGCGGTGAATGCAGCAAGGCCCAGCGGCAGCCGTGACGGTTCACACCAAGCCGTCCAGTCAAACCCGCGGGTTCTGCGGAATATCAAATGTTCTTCCAGAGTGATGACCAGGAAGATGGTAACCCAGTAACCCATAAGAGCCAAGAAATTCTCAAAGATGTCGTAGAGGTTGTTGCGTCCACCCAAAGCGCAAGCAGTATAGATGAGGACGCAAAGGCATGAGAGGAGCCAACGGGGTATTCGCGCACCGTATCGACCAAGTACCTGGAGGCCTAAAGGGGCAGAGTATGTACCGGGGACGTTGTTCGCGACAAGGCCGAGGGCAACAATAACACTGAGGAACTTTCCAAAGCCTCCCAGGCCTTGGTATCCCTCGACGATTAGAGCTCCAGAAGACACCTCATTGGCATCGCTCCATGATGGCTGAGTAAAGGTTCCAGAAGCAAGGCCAACGCCAACGAGGTTTGCAAAAGTCATAGCAAGGCCAACACCAAGGGCCGTCATAGTGAAAGTCTTCCACTTCTTGGTGTTCTCCGGATAGTATACGTAAAAGTCCGCCCCAGCTGGGGCCCAAGCAACGGCTGAGGACAGGCAAAGAGAGAAGAACGAGAGGCGGTTGCCGTTAATGGTCGAAGTGCTCCCAGTTGACTGGATGGTGGCGTCGAATTTGGTACCAGCAGAACCGACCAGAATGAAGACTGCAATGAGTTGCGGAGCCCATGCCCATCTGAAGTTGCGCGTTGTGATCAGTTCCAGAGACGAAAAGCGATGATAGAGAGAGAAGATATGCATGCGTACCTTTGGTATGTCTGAAAGACTGACATTCCGAAGACCACAATAACCCATGAGATGACGGCAATTATGATGATACCGACAATGACGGTTAGCCTGCCATCGGCAACGGCTGACAAGATCTGGCCCCCCACGAGACAATCAATCATGCCGTATCCCAGCATAATCACGATGTTCAAAAGAGTGCAGATCTTGCTGGGCCAATAACCCATGAAATATCTTGCCAAGACCTAAAAGTGGAATTGTTAGAGCTGCATGGAGTTCTCCAAATTCACATACGCGTATGTATGCACGCGACAACAAAAAAAAAACTTCCTTACCATAGTGCGATTCCCACTGACTGGTCCAAACGTGCTGATATAGGCCACTCCCAAAGCCCCCAAGACAGCGCCGAAAGTCGCGCACAATGCTGCATCCGTGAAGCCCAGATCATAATCAAGGGGCCCGAGCATACCAACGGCCATGTTGTTGGCGGTGATATTGGCACTGAACCATAGTAGAGTCATCTGCATATAGTTGGAGGCACCGACTTTCTCTAATCGCTCTGTCTCTGGCACTCGCTCGATACCGCGAGCCTCGAAATGTTTAATGCCGGTGATTCGCTGGTTTGCACGGGCAAAGAAACCGCTAGGCTTTTCCTCTATAAAGGTCTGGCTCTCCAGCGTGGGCTCAGAGCCATCGGTGACGACCTCGGGCGGCCCAGTCTTCTCCATCTGTGCGGAAGGAGGAGGAAGAAGAAGAAGAAGAAGAAGAAGAAACAAATGAAAAAGAACAATGACGAAAAAAATGACGAAAAGGGGAATACAAAAAAGAAGAAGAAAAAGAAGGGAAAAAGAAGAATCAGAAAAGAAGAGGAATTACTCGCAAACCAATACGATAAAACCGGCAGCGGGAAACCGCTTGAGAACCTCGGACCAAAGATAAAGAAATTTATCTTCTGTACCGGATAACATGGCAACTCGGCCCACTAAAACGGACTTGGGTTGCAAAATTCGATTAGTTTGCACGAGACATTTTGCCAATCGAAGCTCCCACACGGCCCGCTGATAGTCTTATCTGCAGGCCGAGCTCTGTCAAATGATTCAGAAACAATGCGATGAGGGTGCTATACTAACGTACATAATGCAGAAGAAATGATGGTGTGCGATCACCTATGCATGCGAAGTCTGCACTGTATACTGAGCTTCTTATCCCGACACGTACTGTGGGCCATAATAAAGTGTTAGCAGTATGTATTTCTGAATAATAATCAAGAATTTGACTTAAATTCCAAAGCAGTAGGTGAATACACAAAGAGTACCGTCGATTTAAGCGACGGCTTTATAAATGAGTCTGACAAGAAACATCCGGAACAGTTGTTTGCATGTAAAGGAATATGACTGCTGAATCGATTTGGTATCATATGAATTATGGCTATACGCGCTATGGCTTGAGGGCCTAGTAGTGATGGACCAAGGAGCTGAATAATGTTATCCAACACAGCTTGGGCAGCGCTGGATAGCCTGGATCATAGCCTAGAGTTTCTAATAAGACGATAATTATTTCTTTTAGGCTTATGTGTTCACCATAGGTGGTTATTTAAACTGTCTGTGTTTAAGCACTGGCTTTTTTTCTCTTTTCTTTTGCCACTTGGCTGAGAAATGCGTCTCGACACCTCTCATATGACGTGGTACTGTCGCAGCGAAAAAAACAACGCTAGTGTGACACTCGATTTTGAAGTCGGCCTAGAATTTGATCTGACTAATCTTCAGCTCGGAACACGAGTTGGCAGTTGACGTTTTGAAGAGCTATGGCACGTCCGAAGTTGTTGATGAATTTGCAAACTGTTTGATAAATGTTCCAAAAATTAGTATCTTTGAAGTTACATAGTGTGTACAAATTTATAAGGTCAAGAATAAACTTATGCTTAGGCTAATATATAAGAAATAAGACGAAATTTAGGATAATGACAGTGTGGCACACTCAGGCCGACAGCGATGCTTTTAATAACGGAGACACAAATAAGAGGCACAGGTCAAATGAGGAGGCAAGAAATAGATGTTCAACTACTAAGCTTGAGGACTAGGCTACGAGAATAACCCCTTCGCTTTGAAATGGTGCTTCATCCCTTTGTAATAAATGTTTGAGCAGCAATTTCTACAAGACCGTTTTCCTTTAACCTCGTTATGTACACACCCGACACGCCGGCTATGCGATGCTCTTTAGTACAGACCACAATGTTGCAGGCATTCTGGAGGGCCTACAAGACAACACCCAGCTTAGATACGATTAGCGAGGATATGGAGCGCTCAGTGAGATCCCTGCCGCAATTCTCTAGTACATAATTATTAGGATATAATATAGTGGCTCAAATACCTCGTTTTCCTTTCTTGAAGCCTTAATGTCCACATTGAGGAGAGACCTTTTGTCATTGCGTCAAAAGCTGGATGTACCCAGTGCAAGATACTGACAAGTTTTTAAAGGAGATAATACGTAGCTCAAGCTCAGGACAGTCTGTAGTAAGACAGCCGCCAAGTATTTTTTTGGGGGGGATTCCAGGACTCACTCAAATAAGATCCGATTGGTCTTCAGGGTTTCCCAAAATCGCGGCACGGCTATTATGCGGTAGTTGGAGCTGGAATGTGGACCTGGAATACGGTGTTCCAGCTCTGCATAGTGCTAGATACTATTTCAAGAATAAATTTGAGAAGAGGGTGACTAAATCCTGTAATCTTTTCGTAACCCATCCCCTTAGCTTTTTCAGGAAGGCCGATTGACCACGCCTTCTAGAGAGAGATCTGTAAACTTGAATAGCAATATAGTTACAACGCAAGAAGTATATATACAAGCCCTTTCATTTTAACTCCACTGTATCTACAAACAGCGTCTGGCTCCAACCTGGCGGGTAGCGGTCCCCAATAACCTCAGCCTTAGTAACCGCGGACCTTATCTCTTGTACCTCGGCGGCGCTAAGCTCAACATCCAGCGCACCTATATTATTCTTGAAGTTGGCTATCTTTGTTGTACCTGGGATCGGCACCACCATATCCCATTGCTTCAGTAGCCATGCCAAGACTAGCTGGCCTGTTGAGCAGCCTTTGCGTTTGGCGAAGGAACTCAATTCATTTACCAGTTCCAAGTTCTTTGAAAAGTTCTCTGCGGAGAAGCGAGGTACAGTACGGCGCCAGTCGTCCTTGTCGAGATCTTCAGGCCCTCGCAGTCGCCCGGTCAGCAAACCTCGGCCGAGTGGAGAGTATGCAACCACGCCAACTCCCAGTTCCTTGCAAGTAGACAGTACCCCCGTCTGTTCTGACTCAATCTCAAGAGTGAAGGGGCTATACTCGACCTGCACTGCGGTGATGGGGTGAATGGAGTGGGCGCGCCGAAGGGTTGTAGAAGAGACTTCCGACAGGCCCAAGTATTTAATCTTTCCTTGTCTATAACAAAGCATATATCAATTCAACTGTTTCACCCACGAGGTACTTTTAATCACTCGATGCAAAGGGGGGCCTACTCCTTGAGCTGAGCCATGGCAGCCACTGTCTGTTCGATTGGTACCTGGGGGTCGGCTCGATGAACATAATAGAGGTCAATGTAATCCGTGTTCAGTGCCTTTAAACTCTTTGCGCATGCTTCAGGCACGTAAGCTGCATCAGTCCGAGCTAATCCGTGGCCCATGTTCCCGAATTTGGTGGCCAGTATAATATCTCGCCGCTTCTTAGGGTTCGCCTTGAACCACATGCCGAGCAGCTCCTCGCTATCGCCGTATGCATCGGCTGTGTCCCAGAATCGCTCCCCTGAGGCATAGAGCTGATCGAGGAACTGGAGGCGCTCTTCAAAGGAGGCTGTCTTTCCGTAGAAAGCGCTTAGGCCCATCAGACCCATGCCGATGGCTGTGACTTCAGGGCCATTCTTGCCTAGCACTCTCGTTGGAAGTGTCATTGATGACATAGTAGGATATTCTGGGATGGTTTGAATCTCGTATGTATGTTTTTATAAGACCACTGGGCTAAAAGCTCGAAGACCAGGTCTAAGCTTAAGATAATATTCAAAGTCAAAATATAAGAATTCTATCTTGGTTTACATTAGAGTAAGTCCCAATGCTGGGCTTTCCAGGTTACTCAGTCAAGATATTTATAGTTTTGACAGAATGTTACTACTGACATTGTGATATGTGGTGTTAATGCCCAGCCTAGGGATACTAGAACTTGTAACTTACATGTAATCGGCGTTGGCACAACCCCACCATCTAATAAAAGTTAACGCCGACAGCCACACTCGTCACTATGCAAATGTTTTTTCTGCGGGCGGAGATACGCATGAGAGAAAACTGTTTATCCCGGCGGCCACTTTGACTCGTGTTAGTTACACTCAGTTATGCAACTAGCGTACAAGGGGCCTATCAATCGACTTCTCGCGATGCGATGGATTGGGAACAATTTGCTAGCTTAGGCTAGGGCCGCAGGCTAATGCCTCTCACACGATGTCGGCGTTTCCTAGTCTCCTGCGCTACGCCAGATCGCATCTGCCGACTCGTCCACTTTGAAGGCGTCTTTCCCCATCCATACGGAGATACGTTTAAGAAAGCTGATGTTTTTCCCGGCCCGCGGTTACCTTGGCTTATTCATCCGCCAGCCAAAGACAGTAACAAAACCACCGCACGATACATATGCGACCAATGCAACCCCGAACTTGCATTAAAGCCGCATGATGATTTCGAATTGCCTCAACGTCCATCGAATCATGATTTCTAAACATGGTGTATACCAGCGGAGATAATGGACTCCCAAGTGGCAGCTCTGGCTTTCAAAGGCCCTCACGGAGTTAATAGTCGTTACTGCTATACAAGTACAAGGCCTGTGTATCCGGGTGTATAAAACAATATAATTGACAGTTGGTAGCCTTGAAAAGGGAACTCAATTCGCCTCTTCTCATCCGGTCTCATATCGATTGTGGAGATAGACGCACAACATACAGAAGAAATCTTACCCCTCGCACTTAAACAATGTCTGATCATGTCTGGCTTATCACAGGGGCCAGCAGTGGCTTTGGTAAGTATATCGCGACAGAAGCTTTACGCCGGGGCCACAAGGTGATTGCAACGGCGCGGAACGTCTCGACTATTGAGCAACTTCATGCTGCTGGAGCTGGGGTCCTGGAGCTCGACGTGACTTGGGATGACCAGATTATAGCCGCCAAGCTCGAGGAGGCTAATCAGATGTACGGAAAAATCACCCACGTCGTCAATTGCGCTGGATATATTCTTGAGGGTGCGGTAGAAGAGGCCAGGTATGCCTTTGACTCTTTTGTTATCAGCAATCATACTGCAAGATTATGAAGCTGACAGTCACTTATTAGTTCTGAGGAGGTCTACGCCCAGTTCAACACTAACGTGTTCGGCGCTGCCAATATCACCCGCGCTTCTGTTCCTTATCTTCGCAAGGCTGCTCAAACAGGTTCTTCTCATGTCGTTATTGCACACTTCGGCAGCGTAGCCTCTTACTGGGCATACCCCGCCATGGCGCATTATTGTGCCTCCAAAGCCGCTGTCTCTCTTCTTACTGATGGAATCGGTCGCGAAGTGGCGCCATTTGGCATCAAGGCCTGCACCATTGAACCCGGCTTCTTCCGTACTGAGTTTCTTAACATGGGGGAGGCTCAACGCCGTATTCAAACTGCCGTAACCCTATCTGTGTACGCCGGCACTCCAGTTGCAGATTCTCGTGAGCTGCTTATTAAGGCGAATAACAACCAGGCTGGTGATCCGGAGAAAGGCGCTAAGGTCATTGTGGATGTTTTCACTGGTACGGGTGTTGCAAATGGCAAAGAGATCCCTGATCGCTTGCACCTGGGCTCTGATATTGTGGGAACCCTGAAGGATTCTATCATTCCCGGCATGCTAAAAACAATAAACCAGTGGGGTGAAGTTTCGGAGTCAACGGGTTTCTAGCCACGTAACCATTGTAGAATTTTATATAGAGCAAGAAAGTCTGGGACGTTTTGAATATGCTTTACAAGTACACGGAACAGCGGGTTGATGATATTACTCAGTAGCCAGATGAACACTGTGTGCAAATAAGCTGGTGAACAAGACACAGCCATACTCTAGATCAGCATGATGATTCTTTGTGTCCTGATCCCAATGCTCTGGAGCACGATGTGGTAGTGAGCAGAGGCGGCTCCAGCGGGACTCATGCGTCCATACGGCTCCAAAGAATGCGCTACTCCTTGGCCCTAGAAGACGTATCGACTTGGCGGCCACTTTAATACTTTTATTAATGCGGAGACTAGAACAACCTTTAATATTGGTGTAATCTTCTTCAAGAATATCACCACGACGCGGGATTACATGTCCCAGCTGGAAATTGAACTAGTTAATGTCTCAACCAGCACCACTCCAATGGTTCTAATTCCTAATGAGAGCTATAATCTACCAGATTGTGTCCTAGAAGACCTACTTCACCCCTGCGACGACTTTTTGGAGAAGTACGATCTGGGTGCTGCGGCTAACGCCTTGTTCGGCATTGCGCAAAGGCGTTGGAATTTTATGGCACAGCTGACATTGTATATTATGAAGTACTTCAATCCGGACGTTACGCAGGCGGCTCTTGGTTGTCTGCCGCTGCTAACAGCGGCAAACCAGGATAATCAGGGCATCTATGATGGCGCGTTGCGCAAATTGGGTCATAATGTCTTATTGATCAGCAATGTTACACACATCAATTGTAACATGCACCTTTTTTAGTTGCGTTTCTCGTCGAAACAATCCGCCAAGGGCTTTATCAGATGATGGTTGCGGTGTAAAGAGACAGAAATAAGTTCTTAACAGAAATATGGAGCTATAATGAAGCGATTTAGCTGTGCAAGTTGTAAATTCACTGATGGCGGGAAGGGCTAAAAGAGTGTAGTAAGCCCATACATGACGAGTTTTCAATTATGTTTGTTCACATACTAGATCTCTTGTCCTGCGTAGCAACGAGATCGTAACCATACGCATCTCCATGTTCTTAGACCATAGCTCCCCCATTCGCCAGTAAGCACTGCCCGTTGATCCAGCCACTCTCCTTGCTGCATAAGAACATGACCACGTCAGCAATCTCTTCGACCTCACCGAGTCTGCCAAAGGGATTCCCCTTCTTTATAGCTTCAATAACTTGATCTGTCTTGCCCCGGAAGAAAAACTCGGTAGCAGTAGGCCCTGGGCCAAGGGCGTTGACCCGGATACCCTTTGGCGCGAGATCCTTGGCCATCACGCGGGTCATCTGCTCAATAGCTCCCTTGCAGGTTGCGTAGAGGAGGTAGTTGGGAGTGACGGAAGAGAAGGTGGTGATGCCCGTTGTGACGAAGATGATTCGACCACCGTCGGGCATGTGTGGGACAGCTTTCTGTATGTATGTGTCAGCCTCTCATCAAGTCGTGCCGCTGTGAAAGCTTTTCAGGGAAACATACCTGTGCCAAAAAGTAAGGACCCTTGACAAGGAGATTAATGGCGTCATCAAACTTCTGCGGTGTTGTACGCTCGAGGTTGTCATTCGGCATGGACCCTGCATTGGCATAAAGTATATCAATCTTGCCAAACTTGTCCACAGCTGCTTTGATCAACTTTTCGTTGTCTTCCAACTTGGATGCGTCGGCTTGAATGGCTACAGATCGGTCCTCGCCAATGGTTTGGACGACCTCATTAGCAGCCTTGACGGAAGAATTGTAGCTCAAGACCACGGAAGCGCCCTCGGATGCGGCGCGGAGGGCTGCAGCCTTACCCATGCCTTGGGAACCGCCGGTGATAACAATGACTTTGCCTTGCAGAGACATGATTCGTACTTGTGGGCGAAATATATGCTTCTATAACTGAAGAGCTGGGCCTCTAGAATCTCAGACTTTAGATGGTGTATGAAGCTGGTCAGGGGTACTTCACACCTCGATAGTCAGATGAGGAGACGTTTGAGGCCTCTTTATATCTTTCCGCACCAAGTGGCTTGCATGGCACTAGTGTCAGTTATTCGAGGACCCCTAGCTACTGGTGTTCTCCAACGTCAAGTTCAAATTCAAATTGATGCATGGCCCACTAAGAGCTTCTTCAGGCGGCCAAATTCGAGGAGTATGGTACTTGGATCCGATAAACCCGCGCACTCAGAATTCGGACTCTATAGATGGTGATTCGGAAGTAAAATTGGTCGCCTAAAACCGTACATAGTTCTTCTCCAAGCTACCTATATGCTAGTCACGAGCTTGAACGTGTGTTTCCACAACATTGACCAGGGTCAATCGGGTGCATCTATTACGTGACGCCTCACGTTCATTATGTTGAGGCCTCTTAAGCACGCCTATGAGTTCTCTGGACAAAGGGTTCGCGGAACTACTTACTTAAAGTTGATTTTAACAACCTATCTTTGACATCGATTAGAATATAATAATATTGACGGCGTTTGGCCAGGCCATAGCACTGCTCAAAATGAACATATATGTCACTGGTCGTCCAACTACCAACAAATTGACACTAAGCTACACTTAACACACTTTCGGGTTTTAATATTACAGGTTCTCGTCTGAACGGCGGCGTCTACTTCAAAAATTGCCCCGGACAATACGCTGAGAAATTCTTTTACATGTATCGACTGCGCTTGTGGTATCAATGCAGCTTGCTGACAAACGTCACGAAAGGTGGCATATGCAGCTACCGTACAGCGGGCCAATCAGATGATGTCTTACAGATGTGAAAGGCATCGGGAAGTTCGGCACCTCTAGTTTATTACGCTTAGCCACCAACGACTTCTATTTCTGGCTTTGCCGATGTCAGGTTAGATGTCGGCGCAGCTGCAGCTTAACAAGGACGCGGTGTTAACGAATCCAACCGGTCGGCGACCGGGACCCGTCGCCATATTCTAAACGCCGACTCGTCACTTTGTACCAGGCTTGCCAATTAATAGTAACAATTTATTTGCCAGTACATTGAAGAAAACGAAACAAGGATAATTTATTATTCATGAATTAGTTATAGCATTTCACTAGCACGGGGATTGGGTTGTTTTTGAGACCCCCTTATCACCATAATTACTTTAATTAACTTCCCGTACACCACAAATAGAAATAAAAATAAAAGTAGTCCCATGATTAATTACATAGCTACATCTAAGGGTGCCTACAGTAATATAACAGAGCAATATCCTAAATCGCCTCAGAGGGCTCATATCCTATGTAGTTTTGGAAGTACAAATGCTCATAATATGCTTCCACATCTCCCATACTATCTCTGCTTTTGCAGAGGTTTCTATCGATATCATCATTTCCAACACGTGCTTTGCCGTATCTAAACATGTTATATTCGCAGCCTTCTTCCACTGAACCAGTAATGTACCGAACCACATTTGCAACTCCGCTGCTGCCTCTTGGGCGTTCTCGAATGAGCTTTTGCCTGTTTCTGGTGCATAGCTCTTGTCTTCGGTACGTTCATCTAAGCCAATATTCACCAGTATAGTTGGATCCGTGCCCCAGCCTCCCCCCTCACCCCAAGCTATAGCCATGGTCAAGGCATAAGCGGTAACAGCGATCTTCCATGTCAGGAGTTCGTTATAGTAGGCGACACCTGCAGTCCTCATTAATTCTCGGTTTTTACCCCATAAGTCAGCACAAAACACATCTTGTAACCAATGCAACAAGTGGGGATCAGCTCTCGTATGAGGCGCCCATAAAAATGGCAGCGTTAGATGCATGTAGAGGTATGAAGCGGTAGCCCAAATACCGGAAGGACTTGGAACCCTGAAACCGGTGGGGAGAGAGATATTAGACGGCAAAGAAAACTCGGCCCCGGAGAAACAGGATAGGTGGACATTCTTAGACGGTGACCGGGGAGGCAGTTGAGTTGTAGAGCTAGGAGAAGGAGTGTATGGGCCCGGCGGGACTTCAGTTTTTGTAGCTTCAGTCATGTAGCTTGGAAGAGGATGATATAAATCTGTAACTGGCGCGATCCCACCCCAATCAGACTGTGCCCTTGCTATGGCTAAAAGGCTACCGGATCTACACAGTTTCAATATATTAGTTAGCTTGATCATGGGCATTTGGTCCAGGGGCGGCCTCTAAACCTGCATTAACGACATCCTCTGTAACACAAGAAATGCTCTAGTGTGCAACTCGTCGCGCTGAGGTCTGTTCATCAGAGTAAATAGGGCTTTCGTATGTGTCTTTGAAGCCATGCTATGCCCTAGGACAGTCTAATACCATTTTGACGGGTTAATGGAACTTGCTTTTATATATATGCAAGGAATAGTTACCTCTGACGTTGCTAATGCTGAAATACAGCGAATCAGGCTGTCGTCATCAGAGCCGGCGAGGTTCGCAATCATCATTTTGACAGATCGTAAAGTCTCCACATGATGATATAAGTATGTCTCTTCCATATTTTTGAATGAGTTATTGAGCCAGAAATGATGCGCAGAGGCCAGCAGCAAAGCACAGCGAAATGTCGTGGCGCTTTGCATCAGCATGTCAACACTATATCCGTAGATTAGTTTCGTACTTGGACGCTCCAACGGCCATGACTGACCAAGTTCCATCTGATGATGGCGTCCCCGAAAGCCGTCGGTTATGGATGACTGTATGTCATATATATGGTAAGCATCCACACCGCTTCATGCTTTGGAAATTAGGCTGGACCTGGTGGTGTCGTATATTGAACGCTCACAGTGTTGGTATATCTCATGAGATCTGAGCGGCATCTTTACCGGCAGCGCATCAAATGGATCAAGAGGATTGGCCGGAACCATTTTTGGCAATAGCCTAAGCCACATATTAATCATCCTATCATGTTAGTTCCGGGCTTGGCCACTCTACCTCAGATCCGCTTTCAGCCGGCTCGGCTGGTTGGAGTAGAAGCATTGTGTTCCGTAAACTAAGCAGCTGGTACTAAATGAAGATAATGCAAGGATCTCAGCAGCTGTACAAGTCCATTGTAGGCGTTGTAAAATTAGCTGGGTGGGAACTGATATGCAATAGGACGCTTGAACGAAATGACGTGAATCTGATGTTGGGCTGTTACCCTGCGGGAGGCCATAGCACATCCTTGTTCGCATTGAGGTACCGGGAGATGGCGAGAGATCCTACCATATGGGCTTTCTTTCATCACAGCGAACATGTCGCTGCTAGCAACTGCGACAACCGCGACGGCTCTTTGTGTGAAATTTTCGCTGTCGGCTACCTTCTGGCTGCTCAAATTCTAAAGCTTTAGGAACAACCGCGCTCTCTTCGAGGGACATCTTTAGAGATATAGAGTTTACTATGCTTCACAAGATGGAGGTGCAAATATCTTGTGGGCCAACAAATGACACATAGGTAGAGATCCAGCGTAGTAACAGGACAAATGAGGATTAATGTTTAAGAATAAAGCCCTTGGTAGCGCCTTGGCGTGAGAATGGTTTGGATGTGTTAAGCGCAACGGTTATAATTAAGTAAGCAAGCTGAATTAAACAATGGCGTTTAATTAAATAAAGTTAAATGCTATGCTATTGTAAAAATAAGAGCATAATTAATTATATTTAAATTAAATATTAATGTTATTTTTAATATTAGTTTTTTTTTTTTAAATATTTAATAAATATATAAATAAATATTATTTTATTTATTAAATACAATTATAAAAAGAAATTAATTATTAATTATAATAAGTTTTTTTAAAATATAATTTATTAACATAAATATCTTTAAAATAATATAATAAATTTGATCAAGAAGGACTATTATAA
>JARFTM010000208.1:0-51528 GCA_030278935.1 Trichoderma polysporum | reverse complement strand
ATATATTATAAATAATAACAATTACATATATTATACCATTTTAACTTAAGGAAAAAGTAAAATTTCAGATTTGAATCTCACAATAATTGTTGGAATTTAATTTTATTTCAGACTGTAGTATTGCATTTCAGAAATCCTGTGCATCCCGGCTCAGCTGAAATCTTTTTGTATCGAATATTTGAATCTTCTATAGTGGCCAATACTTACTTCTGTATCATGAGTGGCGGCTTCCAAAGAGCATTGCCAATTGGGCTCACAATATTTTGTGGTGTTCTGAGTGGTAAGTGGATGTCGGGTAGCTCTCTGCATTAGGCGCAATGCTAATTGATCCATCAAGGCTTTTACACCTTCAAACCTGTCTTTGCTCCAAAGGACAGCTCCACCACAGAAAATGTGCAAGGTATGAGATGTCGTATAATATCCACCAAAGACTCGTAGTTAATGTATACGCATGTGTAGACACGACGAAAAGATAGAAGCTGGGAGAGCCCAGACTGATGACCATTTCCATTCTGTCAATTTTGGCCAAATATAGCACGTGCATGCTCAAAGCAAGCCAATTTAGCGACAGTTGTCAAACAAATAGACACAAACACGAGAAATAGACAAGGGTAACATGTGCGAATCGTAATGAACTATAATTGAAAATGAAAAGAAGGAAAGTAGTTCCCCTTGGATGCTCTATCATAGTTGCCATCACCAAGGTCGAAACAGAAATATCACAAGTGTGTCGCAATTGTATTACGAAGCAAGCTTCATTATTTCATTAAAATATAATATGTTTGTGTAATAATATTAAATAAATGGTGCGTCGATACCCCAGAACAGCTTGTCCCAATCGATTGTATTCAAGTCCATCTTCCCTTCCAACATTTGCCAATGCTGCTCAAGTAGTGCACTCTCGGGCTCAGTGCCTATATTTGGCTGTACCACACTCATACGGACCTCGTGATTCGTTGATTCCGGTGTCATCGGAAATGTGTTACCGTAAGGAGAAAGCGCCGACACTTGTTGTTGTAAGAGATCTAGGGCACGGTGCTTGATCTTGTACTTTCTAAGAATTTGAATAGACAGTTCCAGTAATTTCGCCGCCGGTGGAAACTGATCCTGAACCTCATGTAAAATCTTCCACGCTCCAGCCACTTCTTCTTCTCCCTCACTAGTCTCGTCCGAATCGTTTTTGAGACAAGCATTCAATACAAGTGCAATGCTTGCTAGGAATACGCTACGCAGAACCATTGCTAGCCTCAAACGAGATTTGAAGAACGGTAAGTTTTCGCGTTGAAGATGATGATCTAGCTCGAAAACTACTCTTGCTGACCTCAAGCAGGCATCGCGCGAATATGCATACGCAGGATCGACAGTCCCTTGAGCTAGATAAGGGAGATGAATCTTACACAGCTGCCGTTGAACTAATAAATTCAGCATATAGCGCTGTGCTGTGATAAAAGGCGAGCGTCTTAGATCTGTGATGGGAAGATCATCCAAGACAGGTGAGTTAACGGAGAAGAAGTCCGGGGCTTCCTGCATGAACTGGTTAAGCTTTGCGTCAATATCCAGTACATCTTGATATGCTATAGACTCGCAAGTCTGTGTTCCTAGAGGTGTACGGTCAAGCAAGGCTCGACAAACTTCTGCTAGGCGGATGCGCTGGATGAAATAGGAGACACAAGTTGCCTCGGTTGTTGGTCGATCAATGATTTCTATTCCATCGACAATGTCTTCATCATTCAGATTCCGTGGCTTGTTTACTGCCATTTGGTTTTTGTGAATAAGGTAAATTCCTTCTTGGGGACAGCTGAATTGAGCAAGCGTCCTTCGTTTCGGTTAGCAAAATCCAAGAAAGGAATACTGGGAGACTTGTTCCGAATGCAATACTTACCAGTCAGTTGCAACCATAAACCACCAAATTCTCCTTCCGATTTCCTTTCTTGACTCGCTCATTCGAAGAATCATCGGCATTGAACTGGCAGAAGGGTCATCGATACGATGCAGTAACAGCTCCGTAGCCATTGCAATAGCTGACATGAAGACACTACGGGCACGGAATGAGGCGCTCTCATGGTTACAGAAAACAAAAAAGAGGATGGTGAGACCTTGAATACATTCCAACGACGCATGGGCAGTTCTTTGTGCATGATCGATAACGTCTAGAGCTTCCTTGATCCAAAATGTTGACTGTCCGTTCGCTTCAGCACAGTCGGAGAATAAACATCTGATATCATCAGGGGCCGACCACGCATACGTCGTGCTCGCACATATACTAATAATTAGTAATATACCGCCAACATCAACGCGGACGTTTGCTTCTAAACCTGCGTAAATGTCTTCCACGAGGCTCTGGAGTGTGGGGACATGGATAATGTGGTAAAAGAAAGAAATATCAGCTATATACTTCTGGAGTATAATGCGCATGTCATCTCGTCGAGGCAGCCAGATGCACTTAACGACATCTATTGGCCCGCCCATGGAGGTAGGGTGGCCATTTTGAAAGGAATAGGTTGGCTGGCTAGCAGCCAGTCGAATAGGACATGTACGGAAGATGATAGGTTCAGATAATAGTGAGTCCTACTAGAGATCTCAGTCTCACCAAACATTTACGGCAGCGGGAGACAGTCCCTTTGGAAAGGATTGCACAGGCTCACCGTCAACATATGATCAGAACAAGATCGCTCAAGCTGCAGCGCATCAGCGGTCAAACGCTGTAGCCGGGGGGGCACAGGGCGTGAGACTGTGGCAGGACTTTGTTGTGCCGACTTCTCAGCCCCGTTCTTGGAGTTTTCTCTTTTGGGGGTTTCGCCCCTTTCCGTCCCTTGGGACGCGACGAGGCTTTCAAGACGTTCCAGGCGGGCCAGCAGTTCCATCGTGGACGTATCCTTTAAAGTAGGAGACTTAAGCTGTGGTTGACCTCCAGCCGCAGCCGGCGTGACCGAGATCCCTTCATGCTGGCAAACAACGCCGCGAGACGTACAGTTGGAGCACGGAAACTGACGACTGCAGCGCAGCTTTCGTACCCTACACAGGTGGCACGAAATTGGACGTTGTCTCGGTTGCCGACCCATTCTGGAGTGTGATTCGACTGGTTTATCTAACAATTACTACGGGAGAGTCCATGGAGTAAGAAAGGTAGCAGCTGCAATGCAAGTCCATGGGTATTGCGGATGGCAAATGTCGAGAGATTTTCCGCGGAATTTCCACGGAGAGTCTAGTTTCTGACATCATATGTTGGGCAATTATCACAAGCACAAGAACAAATAAATTTATACATAAATATGGACGATATTTCCTACATTGTCCACCTGTAGGAAGTAGAGGCATCATATTTTATTCAGATAGAGTAAATTACATGCATGCATTAAGATATAATAGGAAATACTACTGGGGGTTCTTTTTATTTTACTTTATCCCTAGAACATACTACTATCTCGGCCATAGGATTGGCTTGGGTCAACTGCAGACAATCAACCTCGGCTTGTTAAATGATAATTCTATTTATTACATAATATACATATATGTAGGTATCGATGATGCACAATTTATGCAATTTCGTTTACTGTAGAGTGAAGGTTGCGAGCTGATTGGCTGGCTGGCTGGCTGGCTGGCTTGCTGATCTAAAGCATTTGGAGAAATGATTACCTCAGCTCAGCCGAGCGTCTTGGTTCAACCTCCCATTCCTAGCCGCTCACTATACCGCCTGGCCTTATACCTGTACTGTTGCAAGAAAAGCAATTAGCCCTCATGCTGTGCTTAAACACACATTCTAGAAGATATTCAGCTCCTATCTACATGCTTTGAACACCCAATAACGCTGAATCAACAAATCCCTCCCGCCTAGTTCTTGACATATTTAGAGGCACCCAGCGATGATCTGACTGAGTCGCCACGCCCATAAATCTACCATACTCTGTGTGGACCCTCACGGCTATTACTCCCATCCTCTAGATATGCCCTGTCGTGTGTCTCATTTTTCGCGATGATGACACTATGCCGGCGACGTTCCTTGTCTCATTTGTTCTCTCCCATTCGGAAATACAGAGAAGTCACCGTGCAAGCGGGCCACTATAGTCGTCACCTCTCAGTATACACATCACTTCGGTCTAAGCAGACGCCAGATTTTAGTTCTGGTTTCACCAGGAGCTATGACCCTTCGTTGGAATCTGGCCGTGGCCCGATGTTTAGAAAAGTAAATTTTGGAGTGCCGCTATTCTACCCTCGTGACTTAAAAAGACGTGTGGATGATTACGTCGTGGGCCAGGAGCGTGCTAAGAAAACAATATGCTCTGCTATATTCAACCACTATCAGAATTTGAGGAGGAGGCGTCAATACGAACAAGAAGACAAAGAGAGGCATGAGAAATTGGTGCGCCAACGTTTCGCACGTGAGAGGGAGCTGTCTCAAAGGCGCTGGGATAGTCTTCCTGTCGAAGGTGAGTCGACTGCTCGCAGATGTCAGGATCCATATCGGTAACACAATCTATTAAGACGAAACTTTCGCACAAAGCTCTGGAGCACGTCAGATACCTGACTTATCTGTACCTGACGTAAACTCAACGGCTCATATTTTTAAACCGGAAGAACCGGTTGTTTCTGAACATATCAAGATCGACAAGAGCAACATCCTCGTGATTGGGCCGACAGGTGTTGGCAAGACGTATATTCTGGAGTAAGGGCCAATCCTTCGCCGACCCAATTCTATCCATTAAGCTGATGAGAAATCTTAGAACTCTAAGCAAGAAGATCCAGGTACCGCTTACCATATGCGACTGCAACTCCCTAACTCAAGCAGGTTATATAGGACAGGATGTGGAATCTTGCATCGAAAGGTTACTTATAGAAGCCAACTATGATGTGAAAGCGACAGAGCATGGAATAGTTGTTCTGGACGAATTTGACAAGCTGGCGAGGAGGGAAACAACAACGGGTCGAGACGTGAGTGGTGAAGGCGTCCAGCAGGCTTTACTTAAGCTCGTTGAGGGCACAAAAGTTACCATCAACGTTAAAGACAATCGCTCTTCACGTGCGACCACGCCTATTCCTACAAATTACAATGCATCCGGCACTCCAACCACAACGCTGCCAGTTAACAGCCCTCCAGGTAAAGTGGATCAGTACACCATCGATACCACCAACATTCTCTTCGTCTTCTGTGGCGCTTTTGTTGGACTGGACAAACTTATTCTCCAAAGGGTTACAAAACCAGCCATGGGATTTGGAGGGGACGTTCAAAGTCGCCATACCGGGCCGGGAAACTCTCACATCTTGCCGCCCGAAACATACTCTCACCTAGCACATTATAGCCCACAATCGGCACCCTCCTTTACACCGATAGATTTGGTAACGTCTGAAGATCTCCAGCGTTTTGGTTTTATTCCTGAGATTATAGGCCGCCTACATAATATCTGCGCTCTCAGTCCTTTGTCGAAAGAAGACCTTAATCGAATTCTAACAGAACCGCGCAACAGCCTGGTAGCTCAGTATACTGCGCTGTTTGAGACATATCCATCCCAGCTATACTTTACGGAGAAAGCGTTGACTGCAATTGCAGAACGTGCACTGGCAGCTGCCACGGGTGCACGAGGACTAAAAATGGAGATGGAACGTGTTTTAGCGGAACCAATGTTTGACGCTCCAACTCCTTACGTTCTCATTACTGAGGCCTGCGTCAATGGGTTTGAAAAAGCGGCGTACTGGGGGAAGGATGGTCGACATGAGCTCAGCCGGCGGCTAGAGGAAGAGCAGCTTGACTCACACAACCCGCAGCACTCACTAGAGCAACTAGGACAAGCAGATGAAGGCAGGGGATGAAGCCTAACAAGCACGTGGAGATATAACTTTCCGGGGTAGGGAATCTGTGAGGATACTTGAGAAGCTTCCCAAGGCGATATTTCTTTCCGAGGATTGATGGCACTGTCTTCACTAGCCGACTAAGAAAGTGGTGTTAAAAAGAAGAATGGCACTAGTCCTTGATGTAGCATCATTCTAGGCTCGTCACTTGAACAATCAACGCCATGCGAGAACCCTGTCTTGCATACTCTAAGACTAAGCTATACATGTACAAATATCATTTGATAAAGTCTCACATGCTCGCTCCAATTGTGTGAAGCAGTGAGTGACAATATCGTGTTTTTTTATTGTTTAGGAGGGGACTGAACAACACCTTTGCCCTTATAGCCAGGAGAAGATATACCAGTGAGAGGATCAGCACCTTGGGCCTATTCCAGCGGGTTAGTCAATCCTAACATCAAAGAGGGCATATATGGGGGAAATTTTACCCTAAGGAGCTCGTTAGTGGCCTCCTGGTATTCCTTGTTCATGGTGTAAGGCGCAGGCTTAGCAGCCACTCGGATAGCAGCGAAGATAGCGACACTCGCCGCCATGCCGATGGCAACTCCCCAGGCAACCCGAGCACTGGTTCCGGGAGGGTCAGCGGTGCGAGGGCCGTGAGGGCCGAAAGCGATCCAGTATGCTGCAATGATGGTCTCGGGTTAGCAACTGCTTGAATAAAAAAAAACAAGGTCATGTACGTGTGAGTGTGTTTATGTGTATTGATAGAAGCGTTTCCACAAACATGAACCCCACTTCAGTCGATCAAGGAATTGATGGTGAACAACTCAGCTCTTTTCGGTTGACGGTTGGTTTCTGTATCAGCCAAGAGAGTGCTTTCGAATCAATGTTTAATGAGCTGATGTAGGTCCTTGGGAAGAAAAAAAAAAATGCTGCAGCTCCGGATGAGGCGAGTAGCTCGGCTAGCTCTTCGCTCCGGAGGGATTTTCACAGAGCATAGTTGCACACCTACCGGCTTTCTTTTCCTGCAGAGTCAACTCCTTCCAGCTGCCCTTCATGCGGTCACGCAGAGCCATCCATAGATCAGCCTGCTCCTGGAGAGGCATTCCCTCCCACCGTTTTTCGATGTTGCTGAGGGTCGGGTTGGAGAGCGCCTGGGTCGACATGGCTCGGGAGGCTAGCCGGGTGCTCTGCGCCAAGGCATTGCCTCGCAGAACCATAGAGCGCAGCATGTTGAAGGGATTGCGATTGAAGGAGCTCGAGGGAGTTCAATTGAGAGGCAGCGGCGAAGTTGATGTTGATTGCAGTAGTGCAGCGAGGGGATTTAATTCCCGTGCTCCGTACGTCTTTGGCTAGACAAAATCATACGACTCTAGTTAGCTATCGAATATGGAGTGATTAGCGCAAAAATCTTGCCTAGTAGCTATATTATGTAAACGAGAGGGGACAGTCTAAGTCAACCAATGATGAAAATCAGAGCATATGTAAAATCTTTTAATTTTTAATTTTTAATTTTTAATTTTATTAGCGCATATGTATAATGGTTGATTAATCAATTTACAATTCTAAAAAATATGTAAAGTTTTTCAATAGTGCCATCTAATGTTGCTTTCCTTATATACCTGTTAAATTCTTAAACTCAATTCACGATTCCTAATTATTCCTATTTGCATTTTTAAATAGTATAAATTTTAAAATACCCTCATTGACGCATATTGCGCTAATAACAGCGCAACACTTAATAAGCAAGGGATAAGGCCCGGCATCTTGGGTACATTAGCTTGCGCCGAGCCATAGTGGCATAGTGGTGGCATGCGTCCTCTCTGTGGCTGGCTGATCTGCACCGTCATCAACAGCCTTCCAAAGCGCATTGTACTCTCGCCAATAATTCCACATGGAATGTCTAACAGGTTTTTTCGCCGGGCACTATGGCTGAGACATCGCTTAAATCAGCTCCAGAAGTAGACAATACACCGCCAAAACCTTACCATGCAAAGCGCCCTCACAAAAAGTCAAGGTCTGGCTGCCAGAACTGCAAAGCGCGGAAAGTTAAATGCGACGAATCGAGGCCTACCTGTCGGTCATGTAAACTGAGACAAGCCGACTGCGTTTATCTATACCCTCAAAAGGCGCATCAGTCTTTAGAGACGACTTCATCACAATGGACGGACCTTGAAAACCAATCGTCAGCACAGCTAAAGTCTACAACGGCGTCAGAAAACATCATCAATATATCCTCAACATCGTCTGTCTTATTCTCGGCGCCTATAATTTCACTGGCGGACAATCGTAATGGCCAGTCTCCCACTATACCTGCCGAGCTATTATTCCTCCCGATCGGGATCGATAAGGCGGATATGAAAGCTTTGTGGTTCTATGCGACTCAAACATGTGGTTCCTTCTCTGCTCTAGCAAATGACGGGCATAGATCAATCATGAGAAGCCTACTGGTTCGTTATGGATCTGAATCGCCTTTTCTGATGGATACAATTTTCGCTCTTTCTACCCTACATATGCAACATTTAAATCAACAGTTCGATGCACAGCGTGCCTTGACATATCGGGTCAGGTCCCTGCACGGATACCGCAAGGCAATCGATGAAGCTAAACCGGGAGATTTCCCTGCTCTACTAGCGAATTCTCTACTTTTAACGGCATTATCATCCGAAAATTTCAGAGAAGCAGACGGCAAACATCTATATATTCTCGACTGGCTTGTCGTGTGGAAAGGCATTATCCTCGTCATCAAGCTTGTTTCCAAGTCTACCCTTATCGAAAGTGGCATGAAATATTTATTCTTCCGCCCTCCCATCGACCTTGACAGAGCCGCTGCTTTCATCCCTGAGAAGCTTCTCGTCATGATTTCCACCATCAAGCCGGGTGATCCCGACTACTCCTATAAAGAGGCATATTATGAGACCTTGAAATATCTAGGTAGCCTATACATGGACTTAGTGCAGGGGCCCTCTTCCATGATGAGTCTCAGAGTCATAACCATATTTACCTTTGTTCCTAGAGACTTCATCGATATTGCGCGTAGCTTAGAACCGCGCGCTTTGGTGATCCTTGCTTATTTTGCAACCTTCTTCAAGCTAGTCCAATCACATATCTGGTGGCTAGAAGGCGTGGGAGACCGCACAATACGGGACATTTGCACACATATCGGTCTAGAGTGGTACGACTTATTGCGAGTCCCCTTTATGGCTCTTGATACCCAAAATAGCGCGCAACTAGCGAGGATTATACTTACAGACACGGGGAGTGTCTCGCCTCAAAAATTTCTCACAAACTACGAATCACAGGTAAGTTGAACCAAAGCTACAGTGTGAATTCTGATTCTTACTCACCATTGCTAGATCGCCGCATCAATCTTGTCTGAAATTAAGACGATAGATTTCGACAAAATGTAAACAGCACATAAATCTACTTTGATAGCTTTAATAGGATTTTTTTATATTAATAGTTGTAAATGTCTCAGCTCTTGTACATATAGCCCATGGATAGCATGTTTGAAGAACTCTTACTATCAAATAGCTGTTTACTACTATACTAGTCTATACACAGGCTTACTGTTCCCAGCTCTTGGGACGAGCTAGCTGAAGCCTTTTTAATTCTTCTCCAACTCCGCCAGAATCTTCTCACCCTTTGCCTTGGCAGAAGCCAGGTCGCCAACCATGTAGAAGGCAGCTTCAGGCAGGTTGTCACCCTCACCACTGAGGATAGCCTTGAATGAGGCAATAGTGTCCTTAAGGTCAACGAGGGTACCCTCAATACCAGTGAAAACATGTGCGACAGTGAAGGGCTGGCTAAGGAAACGCTGGATCTTTCGGGCACGCTCGACGGTAAGCTTGTCGGCTTCGGACAACTCATCCATACCCAAGATAGCAATGATATCCTGGAGACCCTTGTACTCCTGGAGGATCTGCTGAACACGGGTGGCGGTGTCGTAGTGATCCTGGCCAACGATACGGGGGTCAAGCATACGGGATGTTGAGTCAAGCGGGTCGACGGCGGGGTAGATACCCAACTCGGAGATACCACGGGACAAGACAGTGGTGGCGTCCAAATGGGCGAAGGTAGTAGCAGGAGCAGGATCAGTCAAATCGTCAGCAGGGACGTAGACAGCCTGGACGGAAGTAATGGAACCCTTCTTGGTAGTGGTAATTCGCTCTTGCATACCACCCATATCGACGGCGAGAGTAGGTTGGTAACCGACGGCAGAGGGAATACGACCAAGCAGAGCAGACACCTCTGAACCGGCCTGAGTGAATCGGAAAATGTTGTCGATGAAGAGCAAGACTGTGAGGGAGAAATTAATACAACATGTTTGGAATGGAGCGACTGCAGCTAATGCTTACCATCTTGGCCTTCCTCGTCACGGAAGTACTCGGCAATGGTCAGACCAGTCAGGGCGACACGGGCACGGGCTCCCGGGGGCTCGTTCATCTGTCCGAAGACAAGAGCGACCTTGGACTCGCCATCAAGCTGGATAACGGATGTCTCCTGCATTTCATGGTACAAATCGTTACCCTCACGAGTACGCTCGCCGACACCGGTGAAGACAGAGTAACCACCGTGAGCCTTGGCGATGTTGTTGATCAGCTCCTGAATGAAGACGGTTTTGCCGACACCGGCACCACCGAAAAGACCAATCTTTCCACCACGAGCGTAAGGAGCGAGAAGATCCACGACCTTGATACCAGTAACCAGAATCTCGGCAGAGGTAGACTGATCGGTGAAAGACGGGGGGTCAGCGTGAATAGGCAGGAACTTGTCAGTCTTGACAGGTCCTCGCTCGTCAATGGGGTCACCAGTGACGTTCAGGATACGACCGAGAGTAGCAGGGCCGACGGGAATAGTAATAGGAGCACCAGTGTCAGAAGCCTTAGCGCCACGAACGAGACCCTCGGTACCTATCAAATTCATGAGCTTCTCAGGTTCATTATCAAGATGAGAATCAAGTTTCCTTACCATCCATAGCAATGCAACGAACAACATTCTCGCCCAAGTGTTGCTAGTCAAGATGTCAGATGAGTTACTTAATAGCCTCTCACATTATCTACTTACAGCGACCTCGAGGACCAGCTTCTGGTTGTTGTTGGTCGTCTCCAAGGCGTTCAGGATAGGAGGCAGCTTGGCAGTGTCGAACTTGACTATAAAATAATCAGCCGTCTACTCAATGCCACCACAATGCTTTCTGCGACCGTATATAATAAAAAAAGCGCAGGGATTTTACTAACCGTCAACGACGGCACCAATAACCTAGATTGCGATTAGCGACAAATCTCACCATTGAGTCTTTCTTCTAAACATAACCTACCTGGTAGATCTTGCCATCTCCGACGCTCTGGGTGCTGGCGAGCCTGGTGTTGAGGGGGAATCGGAGAGAGGCTGGTCGGATAGCTCGTCGAGCGGCAATGGATGGGCGGGCAGCCCTGGCGAGGGACGAAATGCCGCTATTGGAATAACACAGTTAGATAGACGTTCCAATTCGCATATACGTGGGAGAATAAAAGCCCAAAACACCACATTGAGGCTTGTGTACTCACCTCTTGAACATCTTGGCAGATGACAGAGAGCAATCAGCGATGGATATGCAAATGAGTTGGTTAAGGCCGGGAGAAGTTTTCAAAATGAGCAGTTTTGGTCGGGACAGCGACTACTCCAGTAAGAGCTTTCTTCCGGGTCACGTGCAGCCACTAGGATTGGGTTTTCGGCCTTTAACTGACCCCATTCCCCATCAATCCGTCCACCCACCCAAGAACTGAGAGATTTCCAGCTACTACTACTACTACTATGGAGTACACACTAACAAACTAATGGCTACTAGTGAAAACCACTGTTCCCTCCGTGTCTTTCCGGTTAGCAGGGCTGCCAAGCTAGGCATCACCTAGGCTACACTTTTCCCTTTGCTGCCGCCATACGGAGTACATACCACAGTCAACCCTATTATCCGCTGGTGTTTCATTAAAGACACAGCGTCCTTTGCCTGTAGGATATGATTCTCCATGGTATTAGTATTTACCAATGAATACCAGACAACTGTTTCTATAATCAATGGATTACAGTCATTGAGATCAAAAATATTTCACATTCTTTATCCAGATTGCCAATATCTTGAGTTCTATCAGCTTTTTCTTGCTTAGTTCAAGATGAAATAAGTTGATTGATGCGAGGCACCTACCCCTGTAATAAGTACCCAAGACTTAGCAGCCGAAGGTCGCGGGGTGCGTTGAAAGAAGATGAAGTTTCATATACTTGGTGTCTCATACATGATACAAGCTGGTTTATGTACCCACTACTCCGTCTGCCGGATCTTGATGTGATGCCCGGCACACTCGATTATTCTCTCCAAGTACTTGTACATAAGCACTAAATTCTCCAAGGTCCGAGGTACGTTCCGTCATTATCCCATTAATGGAGCACTTGAATCGTCAAAACTACCTACGGAGTATTTGTTACAAGGCTTTGTCCGTGGATTTCAATAACAAGTGAATTTTCATACCTATCAACTAATCGCATCTGCTAAAGTGCTACTGCGTATCCTACTACCAAAACCGTTCATCTTTGCTCAATGGATAATTGCCAGGCTCCCTATTGTGAACAAAAGCTCCCAAAACAGTGACGATTCGCCGTTTGCATGCTTTAATAAATGCTTCCTAGTGAGAGAATTGGCTTGCATCCATGTCTCCTTCTCTTGATGCATGTTTAGGAACAGGACCAAATTTATTGTAAAACAAAACGGAGTTGATATGTATAAAATTGTCGCTTTTATCAAATCTTTGAACAGATATGCTTTCTCCTTCAGTGGGATCGACCTACACACATAGGAGGGAGATAATTCTTGTCCTAGTTGCAACGCTATGCTCACTAGGCCAGTCAACACCAGATATAACTTCTTGATCGTATCGAGGCAAGCTTGGATGGATTGGGCTGCAGTCGTTTGCATGGGGATAGAGGTCGCTAATGGTAGAGAGCTGCTCATGCTGACTTGCCACCCAATATCGCGTTCTCTCAAGTAGCTTTGTTGCCAATCTTGTTCGGGGGGCGTCTCGGTATTCATGCCAGCGTCAACTGATAAGATTGCTTTATTCGTCAACGCCGCATTTTGAGCCTCTAGTTCTGCTATTTTCTTATCGCGAGATGTCAAATCCTCTTTCATGGAAACGCATTCTTGGCAAACTTGGTGGGTATCTGGCTCTCGGCTCTGAGATGATTCTGTATTGCTTTCCGTGGTAGACTCGACCAGGTCATTCGCAACGTCGCTTATATCATCACTCGCGGAATGATTGGCAAAGCCACTCTCCATCGACTTGTTCGTATGCATTGGATCAATTCCAATGTCATTATTGAAGTTAAAGGCGTTGTATTCGCTCCCGGAGTCGCTGTCATTCCCGAAATTGGCACCCAGTTCATCAAAAGCTGTGCGTTTTCCACCACTGTCTGCTACCTCTCCACCGAAATTCGAGAAAGAAGGGGAAATTTCATCGTCTTCCATCGTAGGGTTATCGTCTTCCACCGTAAGGTTTTGCTCTTCCATCATGGGGATATCCTTGTCCACTGTTTCGCTTTCATCGTTATTTCTGGGTATCATAGCTCCCTGCGTCGCCCAATAGCCCTCCTCTTCGCCCATAGCCTTCGATTCTACTTCCTTAGCCACCACTAGGTCGATATGCTCATTCTTTTTAGTTGAAGCCTCAGCTGTCACTTTTTTTTTGTACCTGTTTGGAGATACTGGCCCGATCTGTGCAGCAAACCCATCGGGTGCATCACCTTCCCATTTTGACAATTGTGTAGTGTCATCGACTGCTGTCAGGTTCGATTTCTTATCAGGAATGGCCAGCTTAGAGAGGGGCGCATGGTTATGGTTTGACATATTTGTGACTTGGTTAGTAGTAAAAGCTTCAGAGATTGGGCCAAATCGAGATGGTCAGCTGGGAGAGTTCATATATGTAATCAGTAGAACAAAAGTTGATAAAACGAGACATTTGCCGTAAGCATATGGACTGAATTTATAATTATCATGAGATACAGTGCCCTGCTTCAAAATAAAGGGGAAACAAACACTCAAGGCCAGCATTATGCTAAAGATGAAACCAGATTTCTCATCAAGGGACGTCTTTACTACCCATTGACGTTTATAAACTTCCCTTTGTCGCTTCACAATGTTTCTTTAATACCGGCTTCTCTACGCTATGCAACTCTGTCAAAGGTCAAAGAAAAACTTTATCCTTCTTTGATTGTACGCAACAAGAAAAACCTATACAACAGGGTAGATAATGGTGGGGGGACAAGACAGCTCATAATATACACGTACAATCCATTTGGTCTTCTTTTGGCCAAATTTTCGACCCTCTCCTCTACTACTTATTTGTCTAAATTTAGACGCAACGACATTCTCTCTTCTTTGAAAAGTCAAAGCTCCTTTTCAGCTATTCTGAGGCTAAGATGGGCTTCCTAGCCATACCAGCCCCTAGCTCCTGGGCCGGTAACGGTCAACTCTTGCCGATGTTCGATCATGGGCTCCTTCAGGCCCATTGTGTCAATTATGTCTTTCCAGGTTGCCATATCCATGGACAATATAGCCTGATGCTTAGACGTTGCTTGGCGGACAGCCCCAGTATCATCTCCCTCTCGATCCACTGGCGCTGAACGTGGTGTTAGTACGAAGATCGATACATAGAAAGAAAAGAAATTTGTGCTTTGCGCCAATGGGAGACTCACCTAATGCGGGAAGACCATCCTCATCGAAATCAATCTCTACCCTCCCATCTCGGATAAGAAAGCTCACGTAGAACAGATTCTCGATAGTTTGTCCGAAAGACTTGGGATTGACCACGAATCTCATCAGGTCAATTCCACCTGTACTCCGTAGTCCATGCTGATGCATAAGCCGAGTTTTTTCGTCTTCATCCATATCATCTGTGATTAAGTCTGCTACTGTTTGTTGGGTATTGGCCTGGATCTTGTAGAGTTGCTGAAGTATTTTCCCGCAAATGACAGTTAAATCATTCTCCTTCTTAGCAAGGTCATCAACATTGAGTACTTCGGGCCTTGTCTCTGTCAGACTATTTGGACGAAACGGAGCACTCCGCTTTGCTGCCTTGCGCGCCTTCTTTTCCACAGATAATGGACCCAGAAGAAAGCCGGGCAATGCAGGTCGCCTGATATATGGCAAGCAAGCAAAACGGCCAAGATGAGCCCAGTTCATCATATCTCCTTCGTCCCCTACATCACCGCTATCATCCTCGTGCGTTCTGTCATGTACTGTTCGCCTTCGCTGTCTCTGAGTGCTCGAAAGTTCCAAAGATTGGTCATTCGTAATCCCCCCACCACTTCGCATATATGCGATACACTTGGAAATGAAGTCATCGACGTCAATCCCTTGTGAGAGGCTGCCTTGAGTGAGCCGCAGTGTTTTCCGATATGAGAGGTCGGTCGTGCTAACCAGTAACCGGGAATCAATGGTTGCTTCTGTGGTTTGTCGTACTTGCTTGGACAGTTCGTTGGCTCGTAAAATAGTTTCGTGCAGACCATGCGAGTCGCCTTGTAAATATTCCTCGCTATTTTCTGTGATATTTCTCAGAAGGTCGCGAAATCCCTGCTGAACTTTTCGTCTTTCTTCCAGGGGTTGATCTGGATCATATACATCATCTAGATCGTCGTCGTCGTCGTCGTTGGCATAGTCATCCATTGTAGACCCTCGTTGGCGGTTTAGCAAGCCACCGGAAACTGTATCAGTACGCTTCCGCTTGGTACTCGAGTGCGTTTGTGCATCTTCTCTCTGCCTCATAACCAAACTCTCTCGTGCTGGCTGACGGCGCGACTGACGTGAACCATCAGACTGTGCACCTGGAGAATCTGGGGAATCTGAACGCCGGGATGACATGATTGCAGATGAGTTTTGGCATAATCGTAATTGGAAGACGAACGATTTGCATAATTACAGCATAATTGCAAGTCTGATGAAAGCGGCGGTTCCTTGCTTATTTGGTGGCAGAGCAGTAGAGAGGTTGAGAGGATACCTACGTACCCATGTGCTTGATTGAACACATCCAAGCCGCATGGCAAAACGCGCTTTGCGAGACCCTTTACGCGGTACATCGGTAGACGCACTAACACATAACACGCTACGGGTGCTGTGGCTCCATTAGCGACCATTAGTGCTATCTGAGCAATATTGGATTGGTAGCTTGGACAGGTAAGGTAGGTACTGCTTCAGTGCTTTGTATTACTACCTAGGTACCTATGATGCTCTGCAGTCCTAAGCGAATACACTAATGCGGCAGCCTTACTGTAGCAGTTGTAAAATCCATGGAGGTTAGCAAACAATTGTATTACAGCGACTTCTATATCAGGCCAACTGCTATCTAATATTACTAAGCATATATATTAGTACCCGAACTACGGAGTAGATTGTTTTGCTTGCAGTGCATCAGGATTCACACGAAGCTATTATTTATCTTGACGGACAATTCCCATTAATGTTATTTGCTAACTTACCTATAGGATTACCTATGGAACGGGATATCAACAAAAATACCAGACGCTGCCAAGTAGATTGACTCTCACTCTGCTGTACTCTGCATTTTTTTTTTATTTCATAGCATATTCCGTATAGTACCCAGGTGTGCTGCCCTGAGGTAGCTCGGAAGCTAGATGCAGCACATGTCGGCGAACTTAGTCCGAGCCGTAGTCTAGGCCATCCCGCAACGTGCTGGTTCAACGGAGTATTACCTGCAGAATCCCCAATAGACAGAGCACCTAATAGGCAGCATACCTTAGATCATGTACGTTATATGCACTTCTTCAGGAGGTACCTGCTCAATATGCTCTAGGTGAAGTGCCAAGGTTTACTCCGCCGCACTCCCCGCCCCCACGGTTCACGATAACCGCCATCTGCGGAGAGCCAGTCGCGTGACGACTCCCTGGCTTGTGCATTGTGTCTTGGGAGCCTGCAGCAATGCATTAGAACATAAATCGCACATCTACCCCTTACGCTGAGCTATATAGTCGCCGTGATTCTCATCATCACGTACTCTTACCAGTCATATCCTCAAAGACGTTGATCACCGGGGTGTTTTGGCAAACAGCTTCATCTTGCTTCGCCCTCACATCAATCCAGCTCCGTCACCAGTGTTGTCTTACAGCTTTATATCATATTTGTCCTCATCTTGGTGCATGTTGCTTCTCTTGACCAACATTAGTTGCCTGGTATTTCTATGACTCTCGGGTTTGTATAAATCGAACTAAAAGACTTAATATATATTTACTGGATTCGCCTGGTATAAATCATATTACCTCTGTCCTGCCTGGCTATTACCTCCTGCCATCATGACAGAACTGATATCTGCGCCCCGGTATAGCGCGGAGGACTTTGATACAGCCTCAGTTCGCTCCGCGGCTCCCTCTTATGGTATGTGAAGCTACGTGGTGGAAATACCTTACCCTGTATAAAGCGGCATACTACTCGGCTAGTGAGATGTATCGGCGGTAAATGCCTAGGGGCACAGAATGCTTAAGTCACTGACACCAAACGCAGTCTCAGAGGTGCCTTCATATCACTCTAGGACTACAAATAGCGAGGCCTCTCCAGCATATTCAGCAACAGTAGCGACAGCTGCGACAACGACAGTTGCAGTAACAGGGACATCCTCACGGAGAAATATCTCTAGAACGCCGAGCTCTTTGCCTGGAAGACAGACAATCGGATTGCCACCACTTCCACCGATTGCCTCACCAAGCGCCCTGAGCGCTCACAATTTCCGGATCCCTACATGGTCGGCTAATAACGCCCCGGCAGCCCGTCACTACCGCAATGTAGCAGAGAGGCGGGCCGTTGATGGACGGTTGCAAGCTGCTGCTGCTGAAGTAATTAGCTTGCGAGATTCTACAATAAATCGGCAAAATGATAATAACGAAGCCCCCGTTGTCCGTCCGCTAGAAGATCCTTATTTAGTCGGTGAGCAAGCTGCTGCTGAAGCCCGCCAGCAAAGGATAGCCCGCGAGGTTGGTGAGAATATGTTGAGAGAAGAAGATAAGCAGTGGGACTGGCTACTGGCTCAGATGAAGACCTGGGAAGAGAGAGATAGAAACTGGACTCGATTCCGACAGGAGGCAGCTCAGAGCCGGCGGAGGACTTTATTCCGACGAATCGGCGGACGATTACTATGATGAAGTTGGAACCACCATTCTTGTTACTTAGCCCCTCTGCTTGCCTGCCTACCTGGTAGTGCTCACTGTTATCTATTTTGCATAAGACTCGCATTTACAGCCCGTCTCCATATATTTGTGCTCTTAACTAAATAAATTGTCCGGATATCCCACATATATTGTATGGAAAAATGGAAGCAATGCGAGTATTTGCCTGCAAGCTATTTGATTTTCAACTTCCACACTACCAGTGCTCTCTGAAGAGAGGGGTCTTCCTTGACACAGTTCTCAAGAATTGAGAAAAAAAAAGAAAAGATTTGTTATACATTATCATCGCTTGAATCGAAAAGCAGAATTTACCATAGTATTTACGTGGTTCGCCATGTCACACAGCGCGTAGCAATAACGATATCCCCTTGACTCATCGGAGGATGAGCATGACGTCTAGAGAACACCCAATGATTATAGAACATTGACCGGGGCCGTATCGTTGTAAACATCCGTTGAACTGTGAAACATCTCCATCTCGAAAAAGTCGAATTCAACTCTTCGTATTGAGCAAAAGAGCAACAATGAGTCTGTTGAAAAAAGTTAGTATAGACAAAATAGTGTAGCCGAGATTACGTACCCATAAAGACCCAGTACTTCGCCAAAGATAAGAATTAACACCATGCCGACGAATATCCTAGACTGTGCCATGAAGGCACGAACACCACTATCACCAACAATGCCAATGCAATATCCAGCTGCAAGCCCGGTCAATCCTACAGATAGTCCACAGCCAAGGTGCATAAAGCCTCTATGCCGTATGTTAGCAAGTGTTTTAAGGGAGACTCTTGATCGACTCGACGAACGTAAATAGACTGTAGCTCTTTGCTGAGGGAGCGGCGAGATCTTCCGCTATGAGGACTGCAATAACGAGCGAGTAAACTGCTAGGATACCGGACATGATTACGGGAATCAGACACTAGAATATGTAAATGAAACCGTAATTCTGAGGTACGAGAGAGTTTAGGCGCCCACCTTCATGATGAGATCCGGCCGAAAGGTTCCCACGCCGGCAATGCCGATGCCTGATTTTGCTGTGCCATACGCAGCGCCGATAGCTAAGAGTTCATATAGTATTTAGCAAAGTCGAAGAGACCGAAGGGATAGGAGTAAATTCGGCGAGGAGGAAGTCGTACATCCAAATATCATTGCCGCTGCAATGCCGCCCTTGATTAAGCGTGTCAGCAGCTATTGTCGAGATCTCCTTTTCATTGAACGGCAAGAGCTCACCATCCCGATGAAGGGCGCAAACTTAGGAGCAAGTTCCGACTCCATGATTGTAGTTGTAGCTGTCGGCGTAGGAAGAATAGAGGTAAAGACGGTCGACGACACAGCTACGCGCGACCAGATGGGAGAAGAATGGCTTCGGCGCCCGGTGTTGAAGCTGGCGTCATGATGGCCAATAGAAGCACCGGATATCACGTGACTGGAGCTGATTATCGCTTCTCATTGGTCGATTTGATTGTTCTGCATGCTTGAAGCAGCTTCGGAGTACAGACTAATGCTCCGTACCTTAGTAGCTCTTGGTAAGGCACTACTACTATCTAGAGGTACCTCAGTACCGCTAGTATCGCTCAAGGTTATTTAAGCACAGTGGACACTCGATAAGTAAGGTAGCATTGACTGAATACTACCTAGTAATATCTACGAAGCACTAGGATTTTCTACGGCGAAGGGCATTTATACAATTTATAGTAAGCATTTTGTTTTAAACATGCTAGGACGCGGGTCTTTAACATACCGCTTTTAGTGTAACTACCTAGGGCGAGCAATTGCTGTAAGTTTGAAAGTTACCAAGTACAGTTAGGCACCTAACTGTACTTGGAAGTGCCCGGCTACCCGACAGTACTCTGTAGGCTTCACTGCATTACAGAGCTAACAGGTACTCCTGGCCTAGGTTGTCTATTTGTATTAGGTCCATACCATGCCGCATTTACTTGAGCACTCCGCACAGAGTATCTGTGGTACTACATTTTGTGCACAAAATACCCGCTCAATATATACCGGGCTTACCATTGATTTTATTTTGAGCGTCCAGGCACTTGTTTTGATTTAGGATTATGCTACTACTAGTACTGTACTATTGCAAGTGTTGGCCGGGGTCATAGATACGGGGAACAAAGGCACTACTTGACAGGTTCTTTGCCCATTGTGCCTAGGTCGTTTTGAATACCCCGTAGCTCTCAAAGTGGTGCGCTAGCCCTGACACACTGCATTGTCTTATGGGTATGTCAAATCCCCTGTAGGCGGTGCGGCGGTGGCCAACAGCACACCGGCAAACAGTACGGAGCACTACCACTATCACTACCCTGAGTACTCCGTACGCAGCGACCACTTCCCATTCCCCAGCCTAGCAGTTTATCAGACAGCCAAACCACCTACTGACCCCAAGGTAGGTAGGTCGGTCGTCAACCAGCCAAATCTGCCGGTTCAGCTGCCAAAGACTCCATCCAGATTATTGTTCGGCTTGACGGCTGTTTTGCATCGCGAGGCGTTCGCTGGGCTGGATTAGAAAGGCCTGTCTGGGTTCGAAACGCGACCGCCATCGTCACCCACGCCGCAAGCAAATCTTGCGCCCACTCCCCTGATGCCACCTTCTTGACACGACGCAGCGTCTTTCCCTCTCGCATCCCAAGGCTACAAGATAGCGGCATCGGTAGAAGCGCTGAACACTGGGGAATTTCTTGATCTTGGTTAGCACCTTCGAACGGTTTTGAGAAAGGGAGACGAGCGCTCCCCACATACTCCCCTTTCTGGCACGGCCAAGAATTCATTCCAAAGGAGAAACGCTCTATTCAAGACTGCAAATATCGAATCCCCTCCATATTGGTTCACGACGACACGCGAGGCAACGCTGCCGACTGGGACGTCTGTCTGGCTGGAATTATAGGAATTCTGACCGCCTAGCGGGTGGCTTCACGCATCACACTTGGCTTGTTTGTCCCCCCCTTCTCCCCTTGAGTCTTCCGAGAACCCACGGCCTGACTGATCACGCCGCCTTCAGTGCGAAAAAACATGGCCGACTACCAATACAATTCCCGGGCCGCTCCTGGCCAGCGCCAGCGGGGCTACCCTGACCCGAATAATAACTATCAACGGGATGCCGCGTTTTCAAACATCTTTGGTGCTGCCCCCCCTCCGGGAAGATCCCAAACTATGACATCGTCCTCCGTTCCGCCTATGCTTGACCAAGGAAGGACGCATACAATGTCATCTGCCTCTGGCATGCATCGCCAACCGCCTCCTCGTCCTGCCCCGGGGTATTATAACGATCGTGAACAAGCCCCAAGACCTCGACCGGTCGACAACCATATGGCAAATGGTAATTATCCGGGTCAGCGCTCGGCTTCTGGACCTCAAGTTCCTTCTTCTCAAGCACAATACTTGCAGCAGCAGCAACAGCAGGCTAGGCGCCCTTATCCAGGGCATCCAGGCGCGGCACCTCCACGATTCGACTCTCGTGGCCCGCCGCTACCATCCGGTGGTCCAAGGGGTCCAGTTCAAAGACCTCATCAAGGAGGACCAGCCCCTGCTTTGAATAGTGACGCATACCGATCGCAATCCTTAGCTTCCATGCCTCGCCCACAGATGTATCCCCCAGCGCAAAATGCCTATCAGCAATCGTCTGCAAATCAATTCCGACAAGCACCCTACACTCAGCATGCTGCTCTATCCAGGACTACCGCTCAGGGTAGGGTGGTTCCGGACCGTCACGACGACCGTTCAATGTCACTGACTGGCGTCTACCATCCTCAAGATCGTGATGGCCAACAAACGATGAGTGGGCGAGTTATTCCCAATCGGCGGGGGCCATCTGAGCTCAACTCAACTCCTGGATATCCAGCCCAAAATAATGGTTATGCCCCCATGCCAGGGACTCAGACACGGACAGCAAGTATGGCTTCTTCAACTAGTGGTGCGGACCATTCAAGAACTTTTTCGATGGCTTCTATGATTTCTATGGCTTCGACAATAGCTCCATCCGAATCTGATTCGGGCACACTTGTCCAACGACCAGGGAGAAGCAAGTCGATCGAGAGCGAGCGCCCGACAACTGCAACAACGAAGATTCGGCCTCCACTTGTATATCCGGCCCTCCTCTCAAGAGTAGCCGAATGTTTTAGGCGGAAAATCATCGTGGGCGATAGAACGAAGAACGAGCTCACATATAAGAATGCCTTCAGTGGCTCAGAAGCAGTTGATGTATTATCTTACATCATTAGGACTACCGATCGAAATCTGGCTTTATTGCTCGGGCGGTCTTTGGATGCTCAGAAATTCTTTCACGATGTTACCTATGAACACCGACTGCGAGACTCGCAATCTGAAATGTATCAGTTCCGAGAAAGTCTGATGGATGAGCCTGAAGATATGCCCGTGGACGGCGTCTTCGTGTTGCTTTCAGAGTGCTATTCGCCTACCTGCACGAGAGACCAGCTCTGCTATTCTATTGCTTGCCCTAGAAGACTGGAGCAGGTTTCTAGACTCAACCTGAAGATTAACCCTGGGCTGCGCAAGGAAGACTCTGTTAATGTCAACGATGACGAAGTTGATAAAACTGATGAACAAAAGCTCTGGATCAACTCCGTACCCAAAGAAGTTGCCGATGCGGTAAGCGAGCGAGAAAAGAAGCGACAAGAGGTTATATCCGAAATATGCTACACCGAACGGGATTTCGTCAAAGATCTCGAATACCTCCGCGATTTCTGGATCATTCCTCTACGGTCTAAGGCGTCGCCGATACCTCTACAGCGCAGAGAGAGAGCTGTCAAGAATATCTTCAGCAACATCATTGACCACCCAAGTGTCCATTCTGTCAGTTCGCGGTTTGCAAGCTCCCTGACTACCCGACAACAGAAAGATCCTATTGTGCAAAATATTGGTGATATTTTTTTGGAATTCGTGCCACAGTTCGAACCCTTTATCTTTTACGGTTCTAGGCAGCTGGAAGCCAAATTCGAATTCGAGAATGAGCGATCAATCAATCCCTTCTTCTCCAAGTTTGTTGACGAAATCGAGCGGCGGAAAGAGTCAAGAAAGCTGGAGCTTAACGGTTACCTTACTAAACCCACAACGCGTCTGGCCAGATACCCTCTACTGCTGGAGAATGTGCTGAAGTACAGCGAAGATGGGAGTGCCGACAAAGAAGACATTCCGAAAGTTCTCACCGTGATCCGAGATCTTCTAGGACGAGTGAATGCAGAGTCTGGCAAAGCCGAGAACCGGTTCAACCTGCGAAGACTTCAGGAACAGCTTCGATTCCGACCCAATGAGCGGGTCGACTTGAAACTTACTGAAGATGGTCGCGAACTTGTGTTCAAGAGTCAGTTTAAGAAGTCACCTACTGACCCGGCCGAGTTGACTGCTTTCCTTTTCGATCATGCCGTCTTGCTTGTTCGCATTAAGCAGAATGGCAAGACTGAAGAAGTAAAGGCGTATCGACGCCCAATTCCCCTGGAGCTGCTTGCCATTCGGGAAATGGAAGAGGTAATCCCGTCTGAAGGTGCCGTCAAGCGCTCATCCTCCAGCTTAATACCAGCTATACGAACCAATGCGTCGGAGGCCAAAAAAGGAGAAGGCTGGCCAATTACCTTTAGGCATCTTGGTAAAGCTGGATATGAGCTGACTGTCTATGCCTCGAATCAGGCAGCACGGAAGAAGTGGCTCGAGTACATTGATGCTGCACAACAGCGCCTCCGAGCGCGAGCCGACTTCTTTACTACCAGCATTATTTCCAGCAACTTCTTTGTTGGAACAAACCAGGTTAACTGTGTCTCGCCGTTTGGTAAGTCTAAATATCCCATTGCTCATGATATCTCTTTCTCTCTTGAACCCTTCGCCCTCTCCCTTTCTCTTTGACAGGGTTTTTTTTTTTTCTTTTTTTTTTTTTTTAAACTAATTCGTATGTAGACGGAGGTCGCAAGCTTCTTTACGGCACCGACAGCGGCATCTATATCTCGGATCGCAAGAACAAGGATGCAGTTCCCCGACGAGTTCTTGAAACGGCTGGTGTCACCCAAATTGATATCCTAGAAGAATATCAACTCCTCCTTGTTCTTTCAAACAAGACGTTACAGTCTTACTCGCTCTCTGCCCTGACGTCCGATGATCCTGCTCTGGCCAAAAGACCAAAGAAGATTCAGAACCACTGTAGTTTCTTCAAGACTGGCATCTGCATGGGCCGACATCTCGTTTGCTGCGTCAAGTCATCGACCCTATCTACTACGATTAAGGTGTTTGAACCTAACGACGCTATGACCAAAGGAAAGAAGCAGAAGGGTCTCGGAAAGCTCATGGGTGGTGGTTTTGACGAGCTGAGACCATTCAAAGAGTTCTATATTCCAACGGAATCATCTTCCGTTCACTTCTTAAAGTCAAAGCTTTGCGTGGCATGTGCTAGGGGCTTTGAAGTTGTCTCACTAGAGACTCTTGAAACACAGTCGCTCCTTGATCAGGCAGATACCTCTTTGGATTTCGTGGCTCGCAAGGAAGGGGCCAAGCCCATTCATATCGAACGTCTCAATGGAGAGTTTCTGCTCAACTATTCCGAGTTTTCCTTCTTCGTTAACCGAAACGGCTGGAGAGCTCGACCAGAGTGGAGAATTGATTGGGAGGGTTCTCCTCAGAACTTCGCGCTTAGTTACCCCTGGATTCTTGCGTTTGAGCCGAACTTTGTCGAGCTGCGCAATATTGAGAATGGTGCCGTACACATTGTTCCACACAGGAATATAAGGATGCTTCACAGTAGCACTCACGAGGTATGTTCCCGTCGCTCAACTTGTTCAATTGATGAACGTGCTGTATTTCGTTACTGTTTCGTTACTGACTTTCTACAATAGATTTTATTCGCCTATGAAGATGAACGAGGAGAGGATGTAGTAGAATCCATTGATTTTTGGAAGAGCAACAGACGATCAGACGTATTTGGTGCACTGCCGCCCTCACAAACTACTCACTCGCGATAATGGTAGTATTCGTTCTACGATATATTAGAATTCTTTAATTTCCAGGAAATTCTTCTTGTATCCCACGGAATTGCAAAAATATTGTGCCTCATTACCAAGAGCAATATATTTGAGCAAACAATTTTTAACCCTGTCTTTTTTTTAAACCTATTACATACACCGTATAAAGCCCTGCGACTCTCGTTGGGGTGGGATGGGGTAACTGCTTTACATGGGCGCAGAAGAATCAAGAGGCACTCTCGCAATCGCCTTAAGCCTCTACAGAGGTCTGTCTCAATGTCATTCTGCTTTTTTATTTTTCTAATTTCTCTTTGTTTACTTTTCCTTTTTGTTCGTAAGTGAGCGGTGGGGTGAGTCAGCCGAAGGAAGGGGTGGCCTGTGGATGAGCTTGTTCGGAGCCTTTTGCAAGAGGGATGAAGTTGGGGTATTGAAAAAGTAAGAGAAATGTACGTAGTTGGGAGTGAGGAATTTTGTAACTTAAGGGGATAGGTTTTGAGAGCCGGTACGTTTTTTAAGTGGACGCTTATAATTGGAGGTAGATTCATTCACACGCATACCTGTAGTAGACGTGGCAGCTCGCAGCTTTTAGCATATTTGTTTGAGAATTCATGTACCGAGTGATTGATCTGAGAGACCGTTGCTTTTTGAGACGATATGTATTTACGACTAACTTTGCTGGTTTCAAACATTCCTGTGCTGTCTGCCGTAGTTGATTACAATGAAGAGAAAAAAAAAAGGGGGGGGGTAGAAGTAATAAAGAGACGAGATAGGAAAAGACGGATGAAGCGGTTGCAAGTTAAATTCTCCATGGACAATTCATTCATCGCTCTGTTCTTTTCTGCTTCTCACCGTCGGGAACGCCGACAATCCGGTCGTTGCGAGTTACCACAATGGTCCAACGTTGCTCTCTCCTCCTCCTACGCCCCCTTTCCCCTTCCCACAAGCCTATTTCATCCAGCAGCACCTCCACGACCGTCATAGCACGGGACGAAGTTGCACTGCTGCGGCGTGGAGCCCGTGTGCAAAGGAGATGGAGATCAAGCAGCTGAGTGAAGACGAGACCAAAAGTGGGCTTGTTCGCCTTATAGCCCTGCGTATGAGGAGACGCGCCAGCGTGGGCCGGGTTGAAGATGGACCGGAGAGTCGGGTCGGTGGAAGATCGGTAAGTGGACGCCGTGGCGGCGGGTTGCTCTGGCGGCGGATTCTCGTGGCTGTGAGATGATTCTGATGAGTGAGCTGGTGCGGATGATGCGGCGCCGGAGTCTGTGGAGTTGATGAGGAGGATTAGAGGGTGAGAGGGGAGTGTTCTGGAGAGATGCCGTAGGTGGGAGGCGAGGAGGCGGAGGGTGGCGTGGGCGGCGGACTTGTCGCGCTGGGTGAAGAAGCTGGTGAGGAGGGAGGAGAAGTGGGTGATGAGGATGATGTCGGGGATTGTGACTGTCATGTTGCGGTTGTTGGAAGTGTTGGTGGTAGGTTTGTCATCTTTGCTATCTTCTTTATGAGCAATACTACCGTTGTCTAGCTCTTGTTTATCTTGAAGTTGGGCGTCAGGTTGAGGTATCGTCGATGGGGGTGGTGAAGGTGACGGTGTCTCATCCTCGTCTTGGCTATCTTGAATCTCGGCGACGGAAGACGGCTCCTGTGGCTTTTTCTCTACGTTTGTGACAGTACCAGCAGCAGCATCACCATATTGTGTCGTCGTAATTGCCTCTGTGACTGGTTGTCCTTCGACAACTACTGGCTTCGCTAGGACATCATCATCCTCTCCCTTCTCATCATGCCCAGGAGCAGTTGTGGCGTCCAAATCCGCCAACACCTCACCCAATCCATCCATATCGAAGACCCGCGAAAGCATGATTCGATCCAGACAATCTCTCCTCCGAGCCGTAATTTCATCAGCAGCCGTGACACCTCTTGCTTTGAGTTCGGCCGTGATGCCGTTCTTCAGCAATACGACAATGGTACTTGGAGGCTTGGGCGTCACGACTTGTACATTTTGAGCGGTGTTGTCCAAGAGAGAACATACTAATACTTGGAGGCCTAGCTGCGACGACAGCGATGTTTTTGTTAGCACACCTTTTTTGAATTCATTATCGTTGAGAGCAGACGTAGAGACATGAGAATAGACGAAAGGGATTGAAAAACGTTTTCTCTTATATCCATTACAACACAAAACAAAAACTTACCGTCACGCCCACTCCATCTTCTTCCTCTGCGCTTATCCCGACGACGCTTCCACGCTCAAAGCCGCCCCCAAGGAGAAGATAGTTATCCAGATCCTCACATCCGCTTCGACACGGCCCCAGACTTGTCACCAGGTCTCGACGTTGCTTCTCGACGTTCGCAAGGGTTGACGCCGAGACGGGTTTGGGCCGGGAAGGGTCCTGTGTAAGGTCCTGTGAGAGGAGAGTGTGATGATGTAATGCTGCCATATTACCCGATGGCATTGGTTAATTTCCCTGGCTTGGAGTGCCTTGGTTGATGTAGTTGAGATGGTGAAGCTGTTTGCTGCTAGTTGACTTAACTGTCTTTGTGTCTTATGGCTATGGTATGCTTAGTATTGATGTGGCCAGCTCCATGTCCAAGGCGAATACAAAAAATATGTGCGGCTGAGTAATGATGAGATCAAAGTCATTAGTTCACCAGACAATAATTTTGATTTTTCATGACATTGGTCTGATTGCCGCAGCGTTTTGTTGAGAGAGCATTATTCTAACGTGATTGTGGAGAATATGGAAATGACGCCGTCACAAATAAGAGCGGCAAAGCAAGAAACCACCGAAGTCTGCCCACTTAACAACCTTCAATCAACGGGCCAAACAGTCCAGATCTTATCCTCGTATTACATTATATAAATTACTTCATATTATGAGATGTAAGTAAAATCTATTCTTTTTCTCCTAATAGCAATCTAGCTAAGGTAACTTAAACTACGTCTTTGAGTAAAAGGGAAACCAGCCCCGGCATCAGATCCAATTCAAGACTTGATCAATGTTATACTCAAGTCAAGTTTACTAAAATTCCTGTCATATCTCCCATATAGCTAATCTTTTTTTCGATTTTTTTTTCGGTGGTAGAGAAAGAAGAAAGTATCCTTTTTTCTCTTTATGTACAGCAAAAGAAATGGACGAGTTCACAGCGACTACTTCCGTCTTAGAGAAGAATAAAAGAGAAAAAAACAATTTCATATATATTAAGTACACAGCCCGCTGGAATAAGAAAAGAATAAGAAAAACAAATCTTCATATGCGGGGCTTGACGAATAACCAAAGGCTCAATTCTTTAAATGGGCAGGCATCTCTATGCCCAAATTACTCCTCTAGGGAGAAAAACCTTTCCCCTTTCTCGACCCTTCCCAATGTCATGCGGATATCATTTTAATGGGCCATGGAACCGGACATTCGTATCGTCCAGCTTGCTTTCACAATTCACGCTCTGCCAAAATCCAAATGCAATTTGCTTTAGGTAGCCATCCCTCCCGCCTCGGCATTCCTGGTTGGCCGTCTGCCTCCCTTCAGACTCTTCATTCGGCCCAAGAGGCCTGATGGCTTAGCGGGAGCTTCCTCGGGTGTGGATGCCAGCGCCTCCGAAGTGCCTCGTCGGTCCAATGCGCCTCCTGAGTTTCGTCGCGGCTTGAGTGGCGGCGAAGGCCTGCCATCTCGCTCTCGCTCTCGCTCGCGCTCACGCTCACGAGGGGGTGGTCTCGGGGCTCTGGTCTCTTCACGATTGCCGTATTCACCATAGTCGTCGGAATCAAACCGGCCATGGCCAGGCATGGTTCTGTTGCTGTAGTCTGGTCGCGTTCTCTGTCTGATTCTCTGTGCTAGAGACTTCTTCCGCTGCAAACCACCTTCGGCAGTTTCTTGAGCCTGCTCCACCTGTCGGCGGACGATGGCCGATCGCGCAGCTGGTGTCCCTTCGAGGAAGGTTGAAGTGCCCAGTCCATGAGTCTCATCACCATGCACCAAACTAGCGCGAGCCTGGGCATCGAAAATAACGGGTTCTCGAGTCTTGCTCTTACCGCTGGTGGCGAAGTCACGGAATGCCTCATCAGAGCCGTGGCCCATAAAGGTCGAATGATCCGCCTGCGCGTTGACTGGGCCTGCGCCACCAAGTGTGTTGTTCAGAGAACCCTCCGGGAAGGCTTGCATCGGAGACAGTTTTTTGCTGTTCTGGCGATTTCGATGAGGGTTGAGGGCATCAAAAGGTCCATCATGATGGAACACTAAGAAAAGAAAAGGTCAGAAACACAGCGTAGAAGATTGTTACTCAGAGGGTCGCCAAGTCCGTTATACATACAGCCTGTTCCGTAGATGCTGGTGGCGTCCAGCTGATCGATAATGTCCATTTTGCGGCTGGGACGCGTCTTGCCTTTGGTACGCTCCCGACGCTTGGCCTCAATCATCTTCTTTTCTTCGGCAGTGAGAGACTTGGCATCAAAATCCATAACAGAGGAGTCAGAGTTGCGTCTCGGGCGTCGCTGCACCGGCTTACGGGGCGGCGAATCGTCCAAAAGGCTTGGGCGGGTAGTTGTCGTTGTCGTCGTCTTGGAGGGTGGCTTACGGGCTCTCAAGGCCTCTTCTTGAGAGCGAGTAGGGCGATGCTTGTTCTCGGCAGCCCGGCCAGACGCTTGGCTCTCGCTTTCACGACGAGGAGGCGCAGGCCGGTCTGTAGGACGCTTCTTCATAAGCTGCGAGTCGCTAGGCTGCTTTACTGAAAACGCAGGAGAGTCATCGAGGGTCAGAGATCCCTAGATTAATTCAACAGCAATTAGCACTGGCTGATTACGGACAATCAGGAGCAGTTGGCACGCGACAAAAAGGCCACTACAGAGGGACAGAAACGCACAAAGATATCCTCGGCAGTGAGAGACTGCGTCTTGTCGGGAGCAACAGCCAAGTTCTCGACCGGGCGTGGTGCTAGAGGCTGGTCCAGGAAAGGGTTCCGTGACAGAGGGCGTGAGGACGGCATCGGGTCGTCGAAAGGGGATGTAGGCGTCGTGGGAAAGGACGGAGAAGCAGTGCGAAAGTTGCGGAACGGGTTGTTGGAGGCGAGGCTGTCGTTATTATTATCATTGCTGTCGCCGTTGAAGGACAGCCTGGGCGGCTGGGAGGCGGGTTGCTGCCCTATAGGAGAACGCATCAGCTTGGAGTGACGGACAACTGTAGGCCAGATAGGCGAGGGATGGGCAAAAGATGAAACAGGACGGCATCCCGTCTCGTCTACATGATACAGCAGGAGAAGGGTCGATCATGAGATGAGATGCGCTGATGCGCCGGCCAGGTGGGCTTGGCCCCCTTGATTAGTTTCGACCGGCCAGACTGGAGGCATTATGCAAAAATCCCATTCGCCTTTGATGATGCCCCCTTTGCGCGTCTTGCCGCCGGCCGTCCTATCATGGCAGCGCGGCCGCAGTTGAGAGGCGGTCGGCAACACGGCACCGAAGACATGGTCGAAGCTCAAAACACACACCGGAATAGAACGAACATCACGACGCAATTGGGGGCTGCAGTGCAGAGGGCGCTTACCGGCAGAGTAAAAGCTGTTGGCGGACATGATGGCTATCAATTGATGAAATGTCCAAAGGGGTCTTGAGTCGTTGACTCGCGACACAGGGGAATATGGCAGGTTAAATTCCTTGGAGGTGCAAGGCTGGGCCTAGCGTCATACCAAGCAAGCCAAGCAACCAAACAAAGATGCACTACCCGCTACCAAAGGCAACTAGCACAGAGCCCAATAGCGGCACCACCACCTCTAAAAGAGCCACTGCTAGCGCTGGAGAAGCCCTGAGAGACAGCAGTGTGAATGCGCGTTGAGAGCGTTGCGGACCAGGCAGTCAGTAAGTACAGTAGTAGAACAAAGTCACTGGGGCTGGTTGCGCAGGGGTACAATCTGTAGCTGGGTACTGGGCAAGCGCCTGCAACTGTCGAAACGCACGCGGTAGACGCTGGACACTGATGAGCACGGCAAATGGTAGCCTTGAATAGTAATAATGATAATCATAAAAGAAATAGGCACAAGGTACGGAAGAAGGTTAGCAGTGAGCGAGTGAGTGGGTGAGTGTTAGCAGTAGGTGGTAATTGAAATGGACGGCTATGAGCACAGTCTCGGCAGAAGAGGCCTCTCCACACTGTGCCAGTATTCCCTTTCTCCAGATCCAGAAAAGGGGGGGGATTTGCTTTTGCCCCGTGGTGTGCTGCGCGCTTGGGGAAGCTTTTCCTTTGGCTGCGAATGGCGATCAGCGCTTTGGCGGCTCGGGCTGCTTAGTACGAGGTAGGCTCAGGTACGCAACCGGGGGAGATAAAAAAAGGAAGATGCTACGCGGCGAAGCTAGACGAGAAGCCGAGGACCCTTCGCTTGGAAGATTGATGCCGTAAAAATACTACATTGCTAAATAAGTACCCGTGCCCTCGAGCAGCAAAAGAGCAGAGAGATCAATGCCAATCTGCCGCCAGCTCAACGGTTTTGGCCCTTTCCCCCCTTTTACTTTCGTACTCGAGATGATTATCGTTTGGGGAGTGGGTTGGATGACCCTAGCACTACAAGTAGGCCATGAACCCCCCCAAAAGCACGCCTAAAGCAGTTAAGGGACTTGGGGTGCGGGACCAGTGCGAAAGTGACCTGCAGATTAGCGCTGGCCAAACCCCGTTTAACATCCATCCAATTAGGTACTGCTACTGCTACTACTGCTGTATGAGGCAGCTGACTATCTCGGACCATTGATTGCTCGTTCGCATACTGCTCCTAGCAAGTGAGATGCAAGTTATAAAATGAGAAACGCCTCCAACGCTTGCTTGTACTAGTACTAGCACAACTGCCGTTAGTTTACTGTAGGTAGTTAATTACTACTAGCTAGCTCGCAGTGCTCCGGCAACAATGCTGGGCAGGGCAAAGCCAAGAATGCGAGAATGCCGTCCAGGAATGTTGGAAGACGGAACGGACAGAGAGGCGAAACCAGGAGGTGCTGTTGCGTACCTAGGTACCTACGAGTGCAATACTACAGGTACGGAGTACTTCGTACAGGTACTGTTACTTTGGCACCCGCGCTGTGGAGGCCGGCTGCTACCTGAAACATGCGCGTATCACAGGGCACATACAGTACCTACACATATGTACTCCGTACAAGTACCAGTAAAGTGCGTGCATGCCCAGCCAGCCAGGGGGAGGCGCGCTTCTTGTTACAGGAGCACTAAACACTAACACTGAACCCGGAAATCCCCCCCAGTGCGAATTCCAAGCTGCATCTGAGAAACCCCCCCGCAGCTCTACCCTCTAATAAGGTACTAGTAATGCGCTGCGCTAATAATGCATTTGTCCTTTCCATGCTGCTAGTAATGAATAGTTGCTCCGAGTGCAACCAGAAAACTCCTTATAACAACCACCTCGGCTCAAATAAGAAATAAAAAGTAAAAAAGACAGCCCGCCTCGTACTCGTACATGCGCATTGCTTCACTGATCGGAGTAATTTTACAATACAAAAGACCTGGCCTTTCTCTCTCGTATCCTAATACCTGTCAATCCCTGAATGGTCGCACAACCACAAACAAGCACTTTTGTGGTGTGCCACAATCTCACAACTTCCCCTCCCCTCTCTTCAAGCATAATGCAACCCCCCTACAAACAAATTGAGGAGTAAAAGAAAAAGAAAAAAGATGTCCAAAAAAGACTTGTCCGAAATCTCAATTAATCTTGGGAAAAAAAATCTCATCAGTGGAGGAAATGAGAGGTCAATGCCCTTGATCCGCTTTTTTTTTTTTTTCTTTCTTTCCTTACCTCATTCTTTTTAGTTTTATTATTATAAGTCCTTACAAGGGAAATTTGAATGAATGAAAGATAGAAAAAAAAAATTGCCATTAAACCGAACTGCAAGCTTTGTTAGAAACAACAAGGGTCCAAGTTTAATAACGGCGATTCCCTTGCTCTGGGCCGCTTTGGGGGTGTTAGAGAGGGGTGGGCCATTAAAATATACGCTTAATCCCAGGATCATTGCCGTAAACCCATTAGGGTGAACAAAGACCAAGTGAGAGGAAGACATTTTGCATCATAAGAGACTCGGCAGTGTTTAGAGAGAGACAGAGACAGGCTCTTCTGAAACAACGTTGCCATGAGGAAGCGAGTGGCATCATGCCATCGCATCGCACGGATCACTCCCTAGCCATTGGTACCTTGTTGAATTCAACGTTTAGGCCATTCTAATTACAATTACTATTAGCCCCGACCTTACTACTCCGTACTGCTAGCTAGACACTTTACTTATACAAGGGATGGTAGATTTCTGCTACCAAAATAGCCCCATAAGGGGAGACTGCCGGATCAAAATCCGACTCGGGAGTCCAACGGGGGGCCCTCATCGCCTCCCAATTCTCGAATCTACCCGTTTATTACCAAGGACTGTTTGTTTCAACGGGAACCAAATTGAAATACCGAATGGTAATACTACTACTTACCATTCCCGGCTAAATGGCATTAGAATGGTGGTTTCCCTGCCCTAACAACCACGAATTTTTTTGGGGGTTTGCATTCCAGGGTCTTGATTGTTTTCAGATAACGTGCTCTATCCGCCATAATACGGAGAAAGGAAGAGAAAGGTAGGGTATTATTCCACAGCCTTGTATAGATACAAAAAGCTTAGTACTACGTTGTCAAAACACGTGAATCTAACATGTGCTCTTACGCATCTACACTGGTCCCAATGACTGCCAGTAGAAGCAAACATCCAACGTTCGATCTACTCGTCGCATCATCTCTTGCTACGCGAATCAGGGATGAAGGGCGTAAGAGGGAAGATCTGTACGATTTATGTATTTATCTTGTGTCTAGGCCAAAAAACAGAGTCCCGTAGCAGAGCATGCATATCCGTATTCTCCAGAACAAAAAGAAAATTCATCCAGTCGGCGATGGCATCTCAATCCCTTGTTTCCCTATCCCCCACTCTACCTAATCTTCTTCTGTTAGTTTATGCACACTTGTCCACATCTCAACCTGACTAAGAGCGTAAAAATCCGGTACTTTCATTTCCCATGAAGAAGATCAAACCTACCCGACAAGAGATGGTACAACGATCCTCTTCAATCTTTCCCAACTACCCTTCAAATTCTACGACGGCCGACCCCCCTGTTGTCGATGCGCTGTTCGCTCGGCGCCGTCCAACTGCCGTGTCAACCTCTAATAAGTTGTGGTCGTGCCCTGGTTCTTTTGAGGCCGACCCGGACCCTGCTTCTGCATCTGCTCCGTCTAAAAGGTCACGGTCTGTGCTCATGACTGAGCGGCGCTCAATATCTGTGCTAGCACCCTTCCTTACGCCAATCGCAACGCCAACATCGTCATCGTCCTCCTCGTCATCTTCCGTCCGCTGGCCAGGCAGCGCATTCTTTTCCAACTCCCTTTGGGCCTCTTCCATCCGCCTTCGCACCTCAGTTGCCACTCGCATTCCATCCGTAACAATGTTATCCAAAACACCGCGCAAGCCGCGGCCGCCTCCAGCGGGTCCGGACTGAGTTTGTGCCTGTGTTCTGGTATTAAAGCCTAGGTTGGAGAATGTGGTAAGTGAAGGGCCGTACGAAGAGCTGCTAGCGCTTTGAAGGCCTTCGATGATGTGAAGCGATGTCGGGAAAGACGACTCGAAGAATTGCTCGAGAATCTCGTCTGCCAACACAACCATGCGGAAAGTTGGTAGCGTGATGTGGAGGGGATGAGCTGGGTCAAGTGCTGCGTTAGCTGCCTCGGCCTTGGCTTTTGATACGCGCCGACGAGATTCGTTGTCGATGCCGCCGCCTTCGAAGCTTTGATCATCTGGACTCAATAAGTCGACAGCCCTTTTAGCCTTTGTAGGAGTGGCCGATGGTGACGAGTCCAGCGCTAGGAGATCTTCTTCCTCTTCCTCGTCCTCGTCGTCTTCATCATCTCCAATTGCAAAGGCACTCGGATCAACCATTAGGTCGTCGTTCGATGCCGAGCTTTCAAAGCCCTGCCCGTCTTGGTTCTTTGGATGGTCCGGATCGGCGTACTCGAAACATCGCCTAATAAAGGCGCTGATGCTTCCCAAAAACCGCTCATTGTTCGAAATCTCAACGGGCAGGCTGGTCTGCGAGTCGCTAGCGCTCATCGCATCGCCATTCAATCCTATACTAGAAGCACCGGGGCTCAGCGTGCCCTCCAGTCCGCGTCGAGACAAGAATAGCAAGGCTTCGGATATCCGTAAGATGCCCTCTCGGTCCACCTTTCCATCGTTGTCGTCATCGTAAAGCTCAAAGAAATATGTAATCGTGCCCATGATGTCCTTCTTGCCTTTGATTCTGGCCAAGCCGGTTACCACATTTTGCAGGGTCAACGCCGACGTACCGTCGACATCCCACTTGCTGAAAACCCGTCGTAGAAATTCATGTTCGGCAGGCTCCGGTCCGTTTCCCCAAGGCGACATGGCATCGGGTATCCTCTTCGCACCGTAAAATTTGGCTTCTGATCCCCCATTTGCCGGGGAATCCGAGATGGCCCATTTCGACATGGCAGCCAAAAACTCGCGGAAGGCATCGTAATCCATCAGACTGGTGCTTGGGCCAAGTCCAACACGGCCCTTTTCCACCTCATTGGGAGCGGCCGTGGAGAAGATGTCAGAGGCGCGCAGTCTACTGCTCTTTGCTTGGCGCTGCAGCTCTTCCTGAATCACTCGATCGCGTTGCTGTCGTTCGTACAGGACGTTGTAGAACCGATCGTACAGGGAACCCAGCTCTTCCGGGCTCAGTAGCTTGCTGTCGGGTCCCAGGTTGCGAATCGCCGTTCTCTTGGCGAAGCTCTCAATATTATTCAGGACAGCATCCTTGTTCTTGAGCCGGAGCTCTGTGATGCTGCTGTGAGTGACTCCGGAGAACTCCTTGAACGCCACAACCATCAACTCCTGAAATCTCGTTACCGCCCTCAGTTTAGGGTTTTCTGATTTCGGATGTGCAGATTCGTCGAGCCTGGCAAAATATGATTTGAGGACGGATATGAAGGCACCGTCGTCGGCTGCGTCTAGTAACTCCTCGCCGTTTATCCGCAAGATGGCAAGACCAACCTGGAACAGCACCTTGGGCCCCTCGACAAAGAACACATCCAACACGCGGAAAGCAAAAACCAGGGGCATAGAGTTAATGTACAAAGAAAGGAACCAGGGCAGCGAAACGACCGATAGCTGAACGTCGCTCTTTACGAGATGCTCCCACAGGATGGGCATGGTTTTTTCAACCAGAGATTCAAAAACTTTTTGATCCAAGAGGGTGCCGTACATGGTCGTGGAATAATACCCGGGAACCAAACGATCGCATAGTGCGGAGAGTAGGAAGAAGGCCTGCGACTCTGACATGTAGATGAGCAGCGCAGCCACGACAATGTTCATAGCTTGACAGTAGCCCACATCAGCATTGACCCAGCTATAGGCCGTGAGAACGCGTCGAAGCCTGCCGATGCCTTCCTCGCTCTGAAACCCAGGGTACTCGGGTAGGCTGCGATTGAGATCCTTTTCAATCTCATCAATAGCAAGCGATTCCTGGCCCTTGAACTTGGCCAAAGTTTCACTGTACAACGTTGGGTTTTCTAGTCGAAGATACAGAGAGCCGGAGGTCACCTCCCATACCTCGCCTCGAAGTCTGTTTGGGAGACCAACACGGATAAGCTTGTGGAAAGTGGGTTGGCGGATCAGCATCATATTTCGGCCATTATCGCGAAGGTATTCGGCCCAGAGCCTCATTTTGGCCCTGTCACGGAGCTTCTTTGGGTCACCGGGATATCGGAAGGCCATACCCAGACCTGCATCTGGGGGTGACATGTTCGCCTTGTCATCTGTCCGCAAGAGATGCTCAGAGTAGCACTCGGCCACCACTTTGCGCAACTTGCCCACGTTGCCAACTCCAGCTCTAAGCCCTCGTTTAAGGCCATCACAGAACCTTTCACAGGCCTGCCGGGTGCCTGCCAAGTGGATGGTGATACGCTGCTCTCGAACATCCTTGTTGCTGCTGTTGCTATCTTTGGGCTTTGTGGCGTCCGCTAGTAAGCCGTTCCAAGTGGTTATCGCAAGAGCAAACTGGTGGCACATTGTCTGTCAGCCCTATATCACTTCAATGGGGGACGATGCCGGCCAGGAGCAGCAACAGTTTTACCCCCGCCACTAGCTATTACATACCTGAAAGTTTTGGCTGTTCAGCCGCTCTACTCGTCTGATGGCGCAAAGGGGGAATGTGAAGCCACTTCCGCTTGGGCCGCTACCATTGGTCTGGCCGGTAAAAGCGGAGGAGGTTGATGTACTTGCCGACTGCGCAAAGCTCGTCGGCGTTGTCGAGAAGCACATGTAGGCCTCTGACAGGTGTAGCTTTCCAGCGTAATGCCATCCCCTGTCATGGTCCGGATCGCCGCGCGTGGAGTTTGAGGGCGGGATGGTCAGCTCCGCATTGATCTCATATAGAGGTGTCTGTGAGTCGGGAAGCCGGAACTGGCTCTGGAACAGAGAGGCTTTGGAGGGATTGCGATCCGAGTTGGAGAGATTCAGTCCCTGGGTGGGATCGATGAGCTGCTGGGCTCTCTGGACGATGTTGGACAAGTTGGAAAACATGATTTCGAAGAAGTTCAAGGGCGCATGACGGTGTTATGAGAGCGATGGCTTCAACCCAGGCGACAGCAGAGAGACCGGCCGTCGGATGGCTAGAAAAGCCACTTGAGGTGTTGTTTGCTGTCGTCGGGCTGCCGGGATTGCGCCGTCGCGAGGGGGGAGGAGGCGGGAAGCTGTCGTGAAGGCCGGCGGCGAAGCTCACAAAGAGCTGATGGAGCGAGTAAAATGCTGCAGACACGAAGGGGGACGCGCAGACGCTGTGGACGATGCTGGCGATGATGGGACGTCGAGATGAGCTTGAGGTATGGTGGTGAGCACGGAGTCCAGCAGTGACGGCAGGTGTCCAGGCTGCAGCTGTTGCTGTTAGCGGCCGTGGGAGCGCTGCCGTTCGCGGGGCTCACCGTTGCAAGTACCCTTTGCAAGTACTAGTACACCTTTGGTTCAGCCCGCCAACCAGCGAGTCTGCCTTAGCTGCAGGGCTGCATTCCGCCAGCCAACCACTGCGCTCCAGTGCCCATGCCACTTAGCAGGTCCGCTGATCCCGTGCGATACAGGGGAGCTGTCATGCCCATCTCGGCACCTGGGCGTACTGCTCGTACTCTAAAATTCGAGGTCAGGTTATAGCAGCAGTAGTCAGCAAGGGGTCAGGGGCCGGTGAGATCAAAATATACTTGAGGGATCCGGCATTACTGCTAGTTCTACAGAGTAGTTCCAGTTCCAGTTCCAGTACCCTGTTTGCCTGTCTGACCTGCTTTAATTGTACTGTACAACTGGATACTTTTGTATATACTCCATACCTAGTACGCTGTCCTGAGGTATGGAGTACGTACTTGTACTCTCCTGTTAGTTCGTGTATGAGAAGCTGTTTTACATAAGGATGTCAAAGCAGCCCCTGCCCCGTGACTACGTGTACCCAAGAACCAAAAAGTACTGGCCAAACACTAACAGCTATCAGAGATGAAGAAGACAAGCATGGTGCGCTGCGGAGTACAGACAGGTAAGCAACTCAAGATTGAGCTGACAGAATAATCAACGTATGAATGAGTGTATGCGAATGAGTGAAGGGATAAATCATCAGCTACAATGAGTATGACTGTAGTTGGGCGTGAGGTAGGCCTCTCTCTCGTGTTGGTATCTCCATAATGCATGGCCTTTTATTGGCTGCTGCAGGCTAATGCCTGATAGAGAGTAGCATCACTAATCTCTGTGCCCGCCGAAGCTGTCAAAAAAAAAAGAGAATGACCTACATATCGCATGCATGACGACCTCCGACAGTAGTACTCCATACTGTTAGTACTAATGGACTTTCCAGCAGCAGCCTCATAACCAGCAAAGCCATAAATTATTCTAATATACAGGGTGTTGGGGCTGATGTTGATATAACATTTCGAATTAGGTACCTAACTACTAAGGTATGTATGATAGCCAATACGATGCCTTGTTTCTTTTTTTAAGTCCTTGAATTCCAGCATCCGGCCTGCCGTACAGCCACATCGACTCATACGTTGTGTACCTACTTCGTACTTACCTAGGTAGGTGTACAAGTGCGTGTAAGTGCCAAGACCATGTATACTTGTCACACGCCATACCAATCTCAATGAATCCTCATATTACCAAACCTAAGCAGTTGAAGCCATTGAGACCAAAACACACACAAAAAACAAAAGACACTACGGCAATTCCTCGAGTTCCGAACGGATGCCCTCTCGTGATGCTAGCTGGTAGCGCAGACGTAGCGTGCCCCTTGGAGTATCGACAGCAGCTGCTAGGGCGAAACTAGCTTCTCGCCTGCTGCGTCATAACCGCCCCTCGCCGGTTCCCCACGAACTGCTAGTATCAGCGATAGGTACTAGATATCAGCCTCAGCCTCTGCCTTTTGTTGCCTGGCTGCCTTTCACCTGTACTCTCACCCATCGCTCACACCCATTAGCTGAACCGCCCAGAGGTAGCTGGGCAAAGCAAAAGCAAAATCAAAGCAAATCAAAGCCGGCAGCCTGCCTCTCCATCTCTTTCCTTTCACCCGCAGGAACAAGGCAAAGAAAAAGAAAAAAGAAGAAAAAAGAAGGCATCTCTTTCGTCAGCGCCAAGTCCAACGATCCTGTCTTGCGCGCGAGCATCCTCCGGATTCCTTTCGCCAGATCTCTCCGCTTCTTCTCTCGCCATGCTTCCATTGAACCAATAGCCGACATCTCTCTCGCGCTTTTTCCTTTGTGTCGCCTTCCACAAATCGCATCCGACCTTTGCGCCCGCGCGCATCTTTCGCCTCGCCCCTCCACCTCTTCTCCTCGAAACATTTTTCTCTCTTTCACATCTCACGAGGCCATGGACTTCCCCTGAACCAAAACCGCCGAGAGACCTATCAATTCAGCCAAGAACACATACGACTGGCTTCGTGGCATTTTGCATCTCAAGGCCTCGCAGATGGCAGCCACGGTTGCTGAAACGCAGCCGGCGACTCCTGCGTTATCAGCCGGCATGGCCTCGTCTCACCAGCTCCACCATGTCGGCAGCGCTCCCTCCAACAATTCCGCCCCCGAACCTCTACCGCCTACTCGCACGTTCAAACCCTCTGATTTCACGCGGGTGCGGACTCTGGGAACAGGTTCGTTTCACCTTGTTCATTCCTGAATCGCCCTTCTCCAATAGCAAGCATAGGCCGGACTTCGTCAAAGAGACTTACTAAATATATGATTTTTTTTTCCGTGTAGGGACGTTTGCCCGAGTGTGTCTCGTCCGCCCTGCCAGCGCCACCCAGCCCCTGGAAGAGGACAAGAACCCTGAAGTATACGCTCTCAAGATTCTCAAAAAGACAGAGGTTATCAAGTTGAAACAAATCGACCATGTGCGCCACGAACGAGCCGTGCTCGCAGATGTGGCGGGCCATCCCTTCATCACCAATCTTCAAGCTTCTTTTTCCGACAGAGACTGTTTGTATCTCCTCCTGGACTATGTCCCCGGCGGCGAGATTTTCAGTTATCTTCGGAAATATCGCCGGTTCGACGAGCAGGTTGCCCGATTCTACGCTGCCGAGATTGTTCTCGTGTTGGAGTACCTGCACGAGAAGCAGGGTGGTGTGGCTTACCGAGACCTCAAGCCAGAAAACCTCTTGTTAGACAGGGACGGACATATAAAACTCGCTGACTTTGGCTTTGCGAAGAGACTGGGTCATAAAGACGACAGACCCGTCGAAACTTACACGTTATGCGGGACGCCCGAGTATCTTGCTCCAGAGGTAATTCATAACAAGGGCCACACGACAGCAGTGGACTGGTGGGCGCTGGGCATCCTGATATATGAATTTTTGACAGGCTACCCCCCGTTCTGGCACCAGAATCCTATTGAGATTTACAAGCAGTAAGTCGAACAAAAGTTCCCTGATTCTTACAACCCATTTTTCTTCTCCCTTGCTTTCTTTTCTTTTTTCTCTTCTTCTTCTCTTCTTCTTCTCTTCTTCTTCTTTGACCTAACCACTAATGCCACGCCAAGGATTGTCGAAAAGCCCGTCGTCTTCCCCCAAGAACCACCAATCTCAGACGAGGCCAAGGACATCATCAAGTCGTTTTGCACAATCGACCGCTCCAGACGCCTCGGTAATATCAGCGGCGGTGCCGGCCGCGTCAAGGCCCACCCCTTCTTCCACGGAGTCAACTGGGATGATATACTCAGTCGCCGGCACCACGGCCCAATTATCCCTCCCATTCGATATCCCGGAGACGCCCAGTGTTTCGACATGTACCCCGAGGAAGACGGGAATCGGGATCAATACACAGCCGAGATGGCTAATAGATACGACCCCTACTTTGATGATTTTTGAAAGATACTATATATGCTATATAATTTTTTGGTTTACACTTGTTTTTGTTGGAGGGAAGAGGGGGAGTGTTATGTGTGTATGCGTTTGTGCGTGTGTATATTTTGAGGCTTTCTTAATTTTATTTTGCGAGAGAAGGGTGTAATAGGTAATAGTTTTTTTCTTTTTTTTTTTTTCCCTTTGTTACCACTCACCAGTGATGGGCCGCATTATGCGTGCGAAATACTTGGTACTTGTTTTTACGACTGTCACTACCATCATGTTTGAGACTATTGGCGCATAGTCCTTTTTCAGAGGTATGAAAGAAGAAAAGAGGCCGATAATTATGAAAGGGAAAATTATCGCGTACGGAGGAGGATGGCATTTCACACACGTACATGGTCAATGGAGAAAAAAAGGGGGGGGGGCTGGTCTCTTGGAAAGTCTGTGTTTGTAATTTTCACAGCACGGAGATATTAATTAATGGAGACGACGTCTTCTAAAAAGGTGTATTAGGTTAGTTATCTACTATATGTAGCAGGGTCTTAGTGGTCAAACGAATAATGATAAACCGTTGTGCAGAACAGAACTGCATCAAACACCTCTTACCATCCATACCTATGCTCCAACCAACCAACCAACCAACCCCCTTCCTCATCGCCAAGCCATAAATACAGAAACCACTTAACGCCAGTGCCCCCCTCAGCCAACTGCAGCGTTACCCCCTCTATCTATACAAAGAGAAAAGAAAAATATAGAAAGAATCTTCAATTAGTTAAGACGTCAGATGGTCCTCTCGCGCTCTTAGTCTATGCAGAACGGTACAGCCAGTATCCGCCCGCACTCGCCGTCAACAGCGTTGCAAGAATATACGCCCCTTGTCTCGTGCTCCACAGGAACATGGTCCATCCAGCCGCGATTTCTCGCCGCCGCGCAGCCACCCGGCGTTCCCAGGCTTCCGGATCAATCTCCACGGGGAGACGAACCCGCGGGTCGACCCCGTTGCCGCCGGGCGAGGCGGACTCGGCGGCGGATTCCCGGACGGCCGCCGGAGGGGCGAGATCGGCGGGCGCCACGAGGGGCACATCGACCCTGAGGAACACGGGCCGGTGGTCAGTCGTCCGTATCACTGGCAGGGCGTCGTAGGCGCGGACCTTCATCTTGCTGTCGATCCATGACGGGAGCTCGAGGAACAAGATGCGGTCCGTCCAGCTGGGATATCGGTGCGAGGCAAATTCCCACTTCACCTCGTCGACGGAGCTGCCGGCGCTACCGGGGGGCCGCGTCTTTGAGTCCACCACGTATTTATACGTCGGCGGGAATGTTACCTCATGCTCTGACAGGCCGTGGAGGGTTCTGCCGGCGAGTCTTTCGCGCGTCAGCTGGTCTAGATGGAAGAAGTGAGTGTAGTAATTTTCTGATCCCGGATCCAGGTTCGGAAACGCAGAGTAAGGAGTCGGGGAGGTGGTGGAAATGCGGTAGTTGAGGTCTCCCGCTACAAACAGGTGAGATGATGGCTTGAAAACAGAGAGATCGTGAAACTGCTGTTGTAATTGGAGATCCTGCTGGTGAAGCTCATCTCGAAGCAGACGGGACTGCTCAGAAGCATCACCTTCCTCGGACGATATGCTCTCGCCTCTCGACTCGGCATCTCTCCTCATCTGGCTCAGAACCTCTTCTGGGTTCTCAAACGTCAACCCACGCATGATTGTCCCCCAATTGGCATTCCGCCGCGGTAGATTCCACTCCATGGCAGCCAGATGCGTCGCCACAAACGTCAGCTCCGTCGACTCTCCATCAATCTCATACAGCGCTCTCAGACCAACCGCTCCCTTGTTGCCCATCTCAGCAGCACCGAATCCCACCTCAGCCTGTTGAATGTCCTTGAGCCGGGTGGGGTCCCTGGCAAACATCATGATGGCGGTGTATCCCACATTGAGAGTCCTGATTAGCGTGTAAGGTTTCTTTGAACGACTTGATTGTGATGTAGAAGCAGAAGAAGAATCTGAGACGCCATCGCCCTCTTCACTCCGTAACTGTAATGAAGCTGCGAGGTTGATCGCCTCCTCATACCGATCCACATATGGCCTTAGAAAGTAATCCCCAATAAAGGCATAGCTTAAGGGGGCAATCTCTTGTAACGAGCTTCATGAAAAAACAACATTGTAAGCACATGCATATGACAATTTGTAAAAATGAAATAAGTGAAGAGGAAAAAAAACTCGTGATGAGGTAATCTTCGACTTACAGGACAACCACCTCGGGCAGCTCCGTGGCATTCCGCGCCAGCGCAGTCTGCAAATGGCCAGCGAACACGGGCACGTCGATGAGCGTCGCGGCGCAGTTGAACGACAAGACCAGCAGATCCAGCGTCGAGGGCGTCATCTTGGCCGTGTCGTTTGGCTGGTCGGTTTCCCTGCCGCCAGCCATATCCAATTCGATTTTCTGGAAAGGACACAGAAAGGGTATCTCCAAAAAAAACACAACGAGTTCCGGCTAAGAAATCGTTGGTATTTTATTGGTGGATGAACGGAGTAGTAGTATGTAGTTTTTTTGGTGTGCGTTGAGAATGCAATGCACACTGTGCCGGAGCGAGCTGAACAGACACCGTACTAGGTATGCAGAAGACAAAGGAGGTTCGCTCTAAGCGGGGTTTCGCCAGCCTTTTCCACAAAATAGAACAACAAGAGCAAATAAGAAAGAGCAGATTGGATTTCACAGCTGCAGCTCCCTCTGCGATGCAGACACAGCCTCCTATTATAGTATCCAATGTCTGGCCCTCTTCAGCTTGGCTCTTATGCCTACTAAGGTATAAGTAGACATCCAATGTCTGCCTACCTAGATACCTACCTAGTAGTACCTACCTAGTACCTACCTAGTAGTACTCTGTAAGGTTACCTATACGACTCAGCAAATACAATGCAGTACGCCCAACCGCGTGGGCACTCTGTGTGGCTGAGATGTACAGGTACATGGTCTGTTCGCCAGTCATGCAACTATCGCCAGGATGTTGCGCAGCAAGTGCTATAATTGCCGGCTAATTCTGCACCCAGCGAGGTTCCGCTCAGGTCAGCTGCGGGCAGTGCAGGCGAACCAGGGCGCTACTATCACTTGCCGCCGCCGCCGCTACTACTCGGGTCTGGTACTACTACTACTGGGTAATACTACTAAGGTAGTAGTACTATACTAGGTAGGTACATATACTCACTGGACACAACGCCATGGGGCTCAGTCAGGCAAGGGAACATGTGATCATGGTGGTCTCGTGGGACTCTTCTTGGCCCACGCACGCGACTACTCATCTGTTGTCCTACGAGCTACGAGGGTGAGACAATGACATGACGCATCAATCAGTTGCAGATTTACCAATGTTGAAAGGAAAAAGACAAAATCAAATTTGATTGCAGACTACATGACCTACTGGGCTGAGTTTGTTTCTTTGCGACCTTGCAAACTCTTGACCTTGCTATGGATGAACCTTGACCATGTACCCGTCGCTTGCATCCGTCAGATGCCTTGTCCAGCTGTGACAAATCGACAGATACCATGTTATGCAGAGACGGCCAAGAGTTGAGTCAGATGCCGTGGCGTCGATCCGAGCTACCATATAGTTAAGCCATAGTAGCGTTTTCCTCTTGACACACATTTTTGATCATGGGCTATGTTTCACTCATTGTGAAGATTGTCTTGCCCATAGCCAATTCCAAGTGTAGTTATGTCAAACCTGTTGCCATCGCCATCCATCACCCCGTCCCGAAAAGCGAGCTTCACAGATAGCCTTCATTACCAGAAGCGTAAATGTCGGTTTCTCTGCAACAAGAGACTGCCTCTTCCACCTCCAGGCCAAATCTCGTCGACTTCCCCAGAAGCTGCCCTTCGATACGTCGGCCTAAGAATAGAAAACAAAATTTGGGAACCGAGAAGTTGAAAAATAGGATGCGCAATATTAATGACCAAAGAAAGATAGGAGAACGCCCGCTCACTGAGACGCAGCTGTACCGCAACGACTGAACTTGGGGACCATGGCAAAAAAATATTTGTCAGGAACCATGGGCCCAAATCCGGCATCCTAAAATCTTGAGCAGGCAAAGGCTTGTACGGCCAATCGCTAATCCTTCTGGTGAGCCATTAAAGACCACCGCCGTTGGATTTAGGGATTGCTAAAAAGAAGAGTCCAATAATCGAATGTAATCGGACGTGCCGTTCAGATTAAGTCTCTAAATTACAGAAAAGCACTTATCAGATAGAGCGTTGAGACTCCATCCAAAAAGCACTTCCCGGTTATTCAAAGTAATCCGAGCCATGCGTCAAGTCGTGAATATAAGATGCGTCGAAGAACAAGATAAAGCGATGCGTAGGGGCAAAATGGAAATAAAAACTGGGGAGCAAAAAGAAGGGAGATGCATGAAGGCGAGTTGAGAGCCATAAAGATCCGACCACAGGCCTCACACGACCAAGGTCACCACTGGATGACCGCTGTAAGCTTGTTGCGTGTTTAGGAAAGTCGATCGGAGAGGTTCTCGCAGCAATCTGCCACCACTTTGCTCAAATCCCACAAGAGAGGTGTAGAAGAGAAGAAAAAGCCGAATGCGCTATCTTCAATTTGGCCGATAGCTGCCAGAGGCATATCCCGCTCCCTTTGAAGCAGAGCGAAGCCTGTTTAGCGTCCACTGAGTCAGCAATACTTGTCAGCAAAGTTCCCTTCGGCTAGTGGTATCAAGAAAAATACAAATCGCGCGGAGGAAAAGTGACTCCTTACGAATGAAAGAGCTGGGCTTAAATCTGAAACTCACATCCTATCACTTCCACCGATAGCACGGCTGGTATCCGGGGTATCAACGCCAGCGCCGGAGCCACGCTCAAGCATCTTGCGGCGAGAGCTGGGGACAGCGCCAGGCTTGGCAGCGGCAGACTGTCCGGCAACGGCAGCGTTCATGCGGGAAGCACGAGCCTTCTCATCATCCTCCGGGTTGGCCTGGCCGGCAGCCTGGGCAATGGCCTGAGCATTCTTCTGGTACTTGTAAACAGTCCAGTCGAAGACGTAATCGTACTGGAAGCCCTCGCGGACGAAGAGATCGCGGAAGATCTTGCGGAGATAGCTGTAATCGGGCTTATCATCGAAACGCAGAGACCGAGTGTAGTTGAGGTAGATGGCGAATTCGTTGGGGAATCCACGGCAAAGGACCTCAGTGGGAGTGGTCATCTTCTTCTCCATGATGCGGTCGTACTTTTGCTTCTTGGTGGCGGCCTTCAGGCCCTGCCAAGGAAGAGAGCCTCGGCAGAAGTACAGCATGACATAGCCCAGCGACTCCATGTCGTCACGGCGGGACTGCTCAACACCAAGATGGGTGTTGATGGAAGCATAACGGGCTGTGCCAGTCAAGTTCTTATTCTCTCTGTACGGGATGTGGAAATGAGTCTTAGGGTCGCGGTACTTCTTGGCAAGGCCAAAATCGATAACGTTGACCTGGTTTCCACGCTTACCAATGCCCATGAGGAAGTTGTCGGGCTTGATATCTCGGTGGATAAACGACTTGGCGTGGATGTACTCAATGCGAGAGATGAGCTGATCAGCAAGGAGAAGGACCGTCTTCAGAGAGAATTTACGGTTGCAGAAGTTGAAGAGATCTTCCAAGCTGGGACCAAGAAGGTCGAGAACCATGGCGTTGTAATCACACTCGGTGCCAAACCAGCGGACGAAGGGAATACCAACGCCGCCAGCAAGTGACTTGTAGACACGAGCCTCATACTCAAGCTGAGGATGCTTAGCCTTGACAGACTCAAGCTTAATGGCAATCTCTTCTCCAGAAATGATATTCGTTCCAAGGTAAATGTCGCCAAAGGAACCAGAGCCGATCTTGCGGCCAATCCGGTATTTATTACCGACACGAAGGTCCTGGATAGCATAATGACAGGTTAGCCGGTGGCTCGTGAGAGAAAAGGCATATTGTAGATGGGGCTGGTTGTGCCATGGGACGACTCCCTCTGAAGGCTCCTCAGAGGCATGGGCTGAGGGCCGAGCAGCGGTGTAGTTTAATCGGGATAGCCGACCAGTGCACTGGCCAGTGGTTCCCAAGATGGAACCATGCCCCAATATTGAAGAGCACCCCTGAGGGTGAAAAAAATATGCAAAGAGAATGGGACGCTTACCATGGTCGTCATGGTGAAGGTATTAATTGAGTGCTTCGTTCCACGTGGGAAGGAAGCAGGCTCGTCGATTTAATCTGAGCGTCGGAATCGGTAAAGCTGCAAATTCTGTGGATGCGTTAATACAGGCAACTTGATGAGTGTGGTGCCGATAAGAGAATGGCAGGGTCGTGTAGTGAAGGATAAAAAGAGTGATGAGAAGAGAAGGAGAGTGATCGAAAATGTTAAATGGGTGATGAAATGGTTAGCAAAGGGAGTGGGCCTAGGGGCATGTCGAAGGGCGGTGGCTACGCCGCCACCAGCGAAATCCGGTACTAGGCCGAAGCATGACAAAGAGTCCGACAAAGAGTCAATGTTTGCTCCCAGATAGGAGAGACGACAGCGCCATCAAAACATATACCCAACGAAGAAGAAGGGAGTACAAAACAAGGCAGAAGGTGATATAGATATCAGAGGTGTGAAATGAGATTTTTTATTTAATTCCAACTAACCTGCAGAGAAGAATTCGGAGCGACGGGTTGATAGAGCGTGGCGAGAAGCTCAATTTGATATGTCGGTGACGAGGTAGCGTAGCGGCAAATCAAGGGAGGCCTAACAGAAGGGGCAGGGCGGGAAGAGAGATTAAAAAAAAAATCAAAAAACGAAAATTATTGCAAATCGAAGCTGCTGCAGCGGGGGCGAGTCGATAGACGAATCGAAATTGCGATGATGCTCGAAAGAAGAGTACGGTGATGGGCCGACCAAAGCGCGATGCTCTCGTCGGGTGAGGCGAAGGATGTCGAGGAGAGAAAGAAAGGAAGAGGGAAAAAAAGCGGAGGGAGAGGAAGAAGAAGGGGGAGCTGAGCGAGCAAAGGCAGTTTTTCAAGGGCGCCTGAGCTGTGCGCGGCGGTCCAGTGCTGTGGCGCGCGCGCTGCTCTGTCTGGGCGCTGCTGTAGCTGGGCGCTTGGCGCTGGCCGGCACTGCTACTGGGCCAGTGGGTAGTGGGCAGAGCAGTGGGCGAGTAGCATTTCAGTTGAGGCCAGGCGGGGGGGAGGCATCGGGTGCTACCGACCACTAATCCAAGACCCCATGCAGGTTGTTTGGGTAATGTCCCTCTGCGGCTGCAGGTAGTAGCGGTACGTACTTCGTACCGGTGCTGCATCTGGATTTGGATTTGGATTTGGAATTTTATTGGCATTTACATTTGCGTTACCTGGCGGAGCAGCATTGATGGCTCATTTTTGGCAGGTATCTCTGCCCTGGGGATCTACATAAAGAAAGACTGGTGTGTTGGGCAGATTTTACTCAGTGCTGTGGTTGCCCGCGGTACGTACCGACCAAGCACTACGACGGGTGCATCGTTCCCTGCTGCAGCGGCTGAGTGCGCTAATATCACAACAAGGCAGTACCTACAACAGTACGGAGTACCTACAACAGCACCTACAAAGCAATCCATAGGTACCACTCAGTGCTCTGTGCCTACCTCTACCTATATGCAGCGGTTCGCCTGCTGCCAGGTTCTTGAATCGCGCCAACTGGATACGAAGTACCTACCTCCTGCCTTACCTTACATTCAACTCCCATCTGCAAACCGCGCTGCTGCGAGCAGGACAACAACCCTCGATCCTCTTTTTTTTTTTATCTTCTCACTTAAAAAATGGGTCGACACGCAAGTCACGTATCGGATTGATTTTCGTGTTCCAACCGATGCTCGTCGTTTAAGCCCCTCTCCCCCGTCATTGCAGCCTGGTGAAGCCCAGTTCAACCCAAGTGTGGAGCTGAGCGTGTCGCTTAGGCTGTGCTGTGCTTTTTTTCCTTCTTTGGTACCTATGAGCCGCGTCGGAATTGGGAACCGGCACAATGGAACTGAGAGAAAAAGAAAGGAAAAGAAAGGGAAAAAAAGCCCGCAAGAAAGATATCCAACCAGAGTCCTCGGTCCCATCACCGCTCTTCCAGGGGGCCTTATAGTGGGAGATACAACTGAGACCCGGTGAACCACGACGGCGCTTAGTCTGATTATTCTGGAATCATTGAATCAATATTGAAACAAACAATTCAACAAAGGGGAAACAAGAGGCTTTCAGCATGCAGTACTCCGTACAAGTATGCGAGAGGCACCCTCAGCCGCATCATGCTGGCTGCCATTATCAGGGTTCTCGACTGCGCGACGGGCCACAAGGACCGGGGTGCGGCTCACCGAGATGCCTCATTTACCGCCTTGCATACGGACCACTGGGCAACAGCGTGCCAGAGGATGCAGCGCTGACGTGCGCTGGTCGATGAACTGGCAATTATGCCTCGAAATGTGGCAAGCCCTCGGGTCTTTTACTGGAGTGTCTGTCCGCTTGCGACCTCATCTCGGGACACGAGAATCCCGAAAGGTGCATGTCATGCGTGATGAATGTGGCCACGACATTTTTTGCCGCCCAGTGCTGGGTTGTCTCTTGTGAGGAAACACCGCTAACGACCATACGGTCGATTAATCCTATTGATGTTACGGAGTATATTACACAGTACCGGAGCAGAGCTGGCGGTCCCCTTGAAACGCTAACTGGCAATATTCCACCGCAAGCCAAAAAGCTTCCCAGATCCTCCCGCTCACTCAGCGCTTACTTACCCACCTCTGAATGGGTAGCGAGAAACGCTTAGAGCATGTTGTCGTTACTCCGTAGCGAGGAGGCAAACCCAGGAAAAAAAACTCAATATTCGCGGACGCAAGCCCTAGAGCCTCACCAACTTCGGCCTGCACCCCCTCAAACGCCACCCATGCGCCCTCACCTGACCACCTTTGACATGCGAAGCCAGATCGGCACCAGTTGACCAAATTCCTGGGGTAGCCCAGACAGTTCCTGAGGGCCTATCGCCCAGCAATTCCCTTCTTGCTGCGCCCTTTGTAATACTAAAGTCGGTGTGACCGACCGGCAATCTGAGCCTTTCTCACGACAGAGGGACGACAGAAATTTTACATGGCGCCCTCTCAGCTCGCTAACTCCGCCCAACAGATTCTCCGGTCTGCTTGCACGAAAAGCGAACCTGTCTCTGTCAAGGCGTGCATGGCCACTAAGCTTGGCTCCAGCTAATGCGTGCATGCAACAGAATAGACTATTAGATATTTTTTAAAGCATTCAGCTCATCTTAATAAAGAAGACGAAAAAATATCCGAAAAGCACAGGGTATTGGCTTGGGCGCCTCTGCATAGGACTACTAACCTACTTGCAGTACCTAGTAAGACAGGATTCAAGGATACTCCCCCCTCGAGGTCATGTCATCCGATGAGGCGACTCTCCAAATAGCCACGATAAGTACTTCGTACTTCGTACTTCTACTCGGTACTTGCGTGTGATGTGGGAAGAAAAGTCTCCGTGAGTGTGCTATGCCCTGTGTTACCAGGAATCTCGCAAATGTCTCAGAAGCGACATCTCCACTATTGAAGAGAGAGAGAAAGAGAGAGAGAAAAGACTCGGTAAAGAAGTAATCGTACTAAACAAATGTTCAACTTTGACTCTCCTCTTATTTCCCTTCTTTCTTCTTTCTTCTTTCTTCTTTCATTTCACGTATCTGTTTTCTGAATTCCCGCTCCAACCTCGTTATATTTCCTATCCCCGATCTATCAAATACCGCAACTCCGATGTAGAGTCACGCACAATGTCGGGCCGCCAGCGCCAGCGCCAACCTAGTTCGCTGGCCCTTCTCCGCAATGCCCGAAAATAGATTTGCCCCCCCACATGGATCACATCAGCCCGTTGAACCAACTTCCAACCGCCAACCGCCAACCTCCTCCTCCTCCTGGCCAGTGCTTCGTGTACCGTACCGAGTAAGTATTACGAGGCATGCAGATGCACAATGCAGGAGGTCATTTGGGGAGAGGAGAGCTCGCCCACGGATCCCAAAGCCGGGTTTTATTATCGCAGTCAAGTGGCGATAGAGGATCACTGAGCGCCGTAACACAGCATTGTATTAATCTCGGCGGTACTCAATGGGTAATAAGACATGTTGCCCAGCGGCAATTACCGTTAAAAACAAAAAAAAAAAAACAAAAAAAAAAAAAAAAAAAAAAACTGTTGCATCGTTCACCCGCAAAA